>JASPKZ010003805.1:0-262500 GCA_030220185.1 Diploptera punctata
GTAGAATTAAGTTAAGATGAAAATACTGAACTATGAGAATGAGCACTAACTAACTAGTTCATGGACTATTCGAACCCGTAGGTTCATGGCCGCGCGGACATAAGCTTTCCACACATCCCTATCTTGAGCTAATAATTTCCAATCATTCCCTGTATAATCTATTTCCCTCACATAATAGTTAATATTATTCTTCCACCTCATTCTTGGTCTACCAACTGGGCGTTTTCCCTCTGGTTTTCCTAGAAGAAGTTTTCATGCACGTCTTTCATTGCCCATTCGTTCCACATGTCCTGCCCATCGCAGTCTATGGGACTTAACTGTTCTTATTATATCTGGCTTCCTATAAAGACCATATAGTTCACTGTTATTTATTCTTCTCCATTCACCTGTCTCTAGAATTTGCACTATTGGACCAAATCGTAAAAAAAATGACAGAAATCTGTAATACTAACATTGTGTTAAAATGTTATCGATATATGACTGTTGTCTCACAAAACAAACTATAAATAGGCCTATATATTTTACTTTATCTCACAGATATATGAATGCACAGAATGATGCCACTTTAACACTGTGTGTTAGCTACACTAAACATACATTTTGAATATTTACTGTAACAATTTATAACCAACACGTACTAAAGACTTTTTATAACAATTAATCATTGATTTTACGTGATGATTAAATGTAATTACGAGAAATTGATTGAACGTGTGGCAAAGTGATATTAAGTAAATTTAGTAAAAAATATTTTTATAACAAAAATTTGTTGTCATGAATACGGCTCTCATAGGAACAATGTACATGTGTTGCAACGTGACTGTCGCATTACAATTATTTGCATAATGGATTCACTATTACGCATTGTGATGCGCAATTATTTGCTGAATATTCCCATGCATATCATTCCGCCTCTTTATTTTACATCATTAAAAAATGGAGTCGTAGTTACGTCTACCAAAACTTAATGATTTGCGAATACCAAGCATCAAGTTTAATCTCCCTCAATTAAATGGGATTTAAATGATATTCATAAAAAATTAAATTCTTTTAATAATCACAATGAAATATAATTTTTAGTTTATACTTTCCACAATTAGTAGACAAGGAGACTCGCTCAGTCCCCTACTATTTAATTTAATTATGTATAAATTAATAATAATAATGATTTATTTATTCTGACAGAGTTAATGCCATAAGGCCCTCTCTTCCAACCAGCACAAATTACAAGTACATATTTGACTATATATATGTTATAATTAGGGCAGACGAGGTTAGGAGAGAACTCCAAAAGATTGGGATGGGCTGGATATGGGAAAAAGGGACTGAAAATCGTAAGAACGTGTGGAGAAAAATAAGGAGGAGGTACTTAGATATAAACCAACAAGATACTTTCGCCGAATGTACAGGAAAACGCTCACTGTGTTCACAAAGAGACCTAAAACACGTCTGGGGAAAAGAATCGTATATACTCAACCTAGGATTTAAGGAGAGATCAGGGCTTGCTTGGTTTAGGCTAGGGGCATGGAAATTTTCTAAAAATTAGCGACGATCACGATATGCGAATATGTCCAATGTGCGGGAACTTTGAAGATGAGATACATATATTAGGAAAATGTAATGATTTAGAATATTTGGAGACGTCAGTTATTACCGGAAAGATTTCTAAATTCAAATCGGGAAAGATTAGCATGCTACGAGTTATTGGTAAATCCAGAAAATTGGATAAACCTCGGTAAATTTCTGGACAAAACGCGAAAAAAATAAGGACAACACTCATTCATGAATAAATATATGTTATCAAAAATGCAATACCGTTAATTATTAACAATTATATATAATTAATTAGTGTATAATGCTATTGTGTTATTATTTAATTGTAATATTAATGTGTTTTCTTTATGTAATTGCAATGTTAATGTTTTTCTAGTGTATAATGCTATTGTGTTATTACTTAATTGTAATATTATTGTGTTTTCTTTATGTAATTGTAATGTTATTGCTGTTTTTGTTGTTTATTTTTCTTTACACTAGTGCCAATTATTACTTTATTGTAACGGACTGTCAACAGCACGTACGGCTTACTGCCCGTGCGACCCATATTTGTAAATACTATTGTAAATATCTTACTTTTTGTCTAATAAAGTCCTACTACTACTATGTTATAATTAAATATTTAACATTGAGCAATGCAAGCTTAATATGGTATGATAAGAAAAATAAATGCCTGGACGGGATTCGAACCCGGACCTCTGAGTCTGTACCTCAGTGTGATATCCATTACGCCACCAGGCGAATCCAATTCAAACATTTATTTTTCTTATATATGTATTATATTCCCCATTATTACCAGATGTCGCGAGCAAAAAAAAAAAAAATGTTTGAACTGGATTCGCCTGGTGGTGTAATGGATATCACACTGAGGTACAGACTCAGAGATCCGGGTTCGATTCCCGTCCAGGCATTTATTTTTCTTATCATACCATATTAAGCTTGCATTGCTCAATGTTAAATATTTAATTATAACATCGATAAAGCGTCACTGCTATAAAGTAAAAATGTTCTCTTTAATTTGCTTACTTGTTATAGTCAGCTACTAGATGGCGGTAAAGACCGAGTTCTCGCGACATCTAGTAATAATGGGGAATATAATACATATATAAGAAAAATAAATGTTTGAATTGGATTCGCCTGGTGGTGTAATGTATATCACACTGAGGTACAGACTCAGAGAACCGGGTTCGAATCCCGTCCAGGCATTTATTTGTCTTATCATACCATATATATACACTTTACTAATAATTACCTAGCGGACCTGAGACAAATGATACTACTGTCACGGAGCCACATAAGAAAGTCACGGAAAAAAAAAAGGAATCAGAAGGAAAAAGAGATCGACGAAGAGTTCTACGCTTCAGACGCCACGGTGAACAGGGAGTGGACCGGAAGCAACCAACCACAAAGGCGCGCAATCATAGGCCTAGGAACACATGGATATCACCATAAAATGTGCAAAAATACGACATTCCAACAACCGAGTGACTCGTTTGAATGCAAGATACGTGAACAAAAATGTGAGCGATACCATTACAAACAATGCAGAAGACGGACGGGATCGTTGAACGAACTGATAAAAGACAAATAATCATAAAACTAAAACTTAATGCTCTTTTCAGTGTCATTTACCAACATTAATTAAAAATTAATGAACTAAACTAATTATAAAGAATTAAAACTGTATTAAATGTTGCAATGATAATTTCATATGCAAACATCATTTTATACGATAATAATAATAATAATAATAATAATAATAATAATAATAATAATAATAATCTCTATCTATCTTCGGGTTTTTACAGCTGCTGCCGTCTTCCCGTGCCAAACCTCCAAAGCCTACGGTCTTGGGCATCTTCGATGCTTGCATTACTGTCTTCATGTTTTCCTTCCATGTTAACCTTGGTCTTCCTCTTTTCTTCTTTCTATTCGGATGCCATTGATATAGTAGCTTCGGTCATCGCTCATCTTCCATTCTTAAAACATGTCCTAACCGCTTTAATTCCTTCTCCTCAATTCTTTCAATTATGCTTTCTTCTGCTTCCATTATGTTTCTAATTTCCTTATTTGTGACATGTTCTAATTTAGACTTTCTGGCACTTCTTCGTAAATAATCCATTTCTAGAGCTATTAGTCTATTCTTGTAGTACTTATTGATTGTCCATCAAAATAATAATAATAATAATAATAATAATAATAATACTTATGATGATAATAATATTAATAATTAAGGTATAAGTATGATCAATTAGAAGAACATTAATACAGAAAAATCGTAAAAAACGCTCCTAAAAATTTACAAAGTTTTAGCTAATCCTGTTCTGTTGTATGGACTCTCACCAAAAGTTTAATAAAAAGACTGGAAGCAGCCGAGATGAAATTCCTAAGATATATGGCAGGATGTACTCTTTTGGACAAACGGAGGAATGATGATATTCGTGAAGAATTACAAATAAATAGTGTGGTAACAAAAATATAAACATATAAAAATAAATGGTTTGAACATGTTAGTAGAATGAGTGAAGAGAGGATACCTTATAGGATGTTAAACTGTAATCCACAAGGACATAGAAATCGTGGACGACCAACTAAAAGATGGAGGGAGCAACTGTAATATGGAGCGGGAACAGACCAGAAATGGTCTAAACCGTGACAGTAGATGTTGATGATGAATATGATAAATTATACGAGAAACACCAATTAATATATGTACCGTATACTGGATAATGATGAAGTTGAGGTTAGAGCAAATATACATTTAGATTTATTTTAAAATATGTATATTCTGATGTCCATCCATAGTAATTCTGCCCGAAGGCAGGTCCTTCACTGCAATCATAGCATTTTCATACTATGCTTGTAGCTTTACTAGGGAATTGTAGGTGTGGTAGCTTCCCGTTACATCCCACACCGGTGAAGGATGATGATGATGATGATGATAATGATAAGGATGATGATGATGGCCATATGATTTCGGGGACCGTTTGAGCCTTAAAGTTTTCCTGACATTTGTCTTACAGGTGAGGAAAAACCCCGATAAAAACCTCACCCAGAAAAACTGCCCCGACCGGGGATCGAACCCGGGCCCGCTGCGTGACAAGGCAGCACGCTACCTCGAGACCACAGCGGTGGACTATTGTGATGCAATAGGCCTATATGTTTGTCCTGGTGAGTGGAAGAGAAGGCTACATGGCCTTAACTCCAGCAGGCTAAATAAATAAATAAATAAATTAATAAATGTCCAGCAGCCCCTTATTTTAAAAACATTCGAAATTCAACATAGTCAACATTTTAAAAGTTGTTCGAAACTACTAAGATCTATTCAAAATTAAAAATATTCGGAAAATAAAATCCATTCACAAACAAAGAGAGACTACTCAAAACGAAAACCACAGGGACAAAAATCCCAAATTCAAATTTACCAGGACAATTGGACATTGTCTAGGAACCCGGGGCTTCTCCCAAAGGGAGATCACTCTTACACTCTTAGAAGTATGAGAAATTTATCTGGACATTAACCTGAAAATTGAAGATATATAAACTATTATTGTCTAAGTTACATCATATGGATGCGATACATGGACTCTTACTTAAAGAGAGGAGAAAATATTAGGAGTATTTGAGAATAAATATCTTAAGGAAATTTTTGACCAATGAGAAATGAAGATACAGGCGAATGGAGAAGACTTCATGACAGTGAGATGCATGATCTTTTCAGGAAGCCATATATTATAAGGAAAGTTAAGATTTGTAGAATGCGATGGGCAGGACATATGGCACGAATGGAAAACGAAAGAGGGTCATGGAGACTTCTTTTAGGAAAACCAGATGAAAAACGCCCAGTTGGTAGAACAAGAATGAGGCGGGAGAGTAATATTAACCATTATTTAAGGGAAGTAGATTATACATCGGATGATTGCAAAACAACTCAACTTAAATTTTATAAAGACATGACCGTTCCTACTATTATGTACGGCAATGAAAATTTTACTTTGACTCGTATAGATATAGAGGCAACTGAGAAGAGATTTTTAAGGCCAACGGCAGGTTACACTGTTATAGACCAGGAAATAAGTACATAAATAAGAGATCAATTAAATATTTTTAAACTGACGGGTAAAATTGACAAACAAAGACAAAATTCGTACGAGCATATACTTAGAATGCCAGGTGATAGACAACCTAAAATGATTTTAAACTACAGACCTACAGGATAGGGAAGTCAAGGAAGACCATTTGCTAGAAGGAGAACCCAAATATCTTGAAGTTGGAACAGGCCAAATGGCCCAGGGCTTGATGTTGTTGTTGATGATGATGAGGATGATGATGATGGGAAAACATTAGCTCAGGATAGGGATGCCTGTGCGGCTAAGAACCTACGGGTTCGATAGTGCCAATGAGTTAGTTAGTTATATGATAGGAAATAAAAACATGTATTATGCTATGCAAACGATGCCCTTTTGAAGGTCAGAACACAATGTGATAACCAAAGACTATTATAACGAATTATCATAATTGAATATTATGTATAGGCCTATAACATGGCAGAATATAGAAACAATTGACTAGCCCATATTCAGCGCATGGATCGTCACAGAATACCAAAACAAATTCTTCACTACATTCCTCGAGGCAGAAGATCTGTGGGTCGACCTTTTCGGAGATGGCGGGAGACCGTAACGGGCCACTGGGCCTAATACTTGAAAGGACGATGATGATGATGGCAGTATCAATTATTAAGAAGGAAAAATGCATACGCATATCTCAAGATCCAATAAGATGTAATTTGGAAATAACGGCAGAATTGAACAGGCTATATGATTTAATAATTTGGGAAAAATGACTAACTGATCATCGGCGTACAATAAGTGAAGTAAGGGAACAAGTATCTAAAAAGGTAAAAGGTAAGCCTCAGGATGCCCTTGGGGTAGTGGGAGGTCAAGGCTCCCACTTTTTCTGGACAATCGACACTTGATGTCAGCCGGGTATTCATCCCTGTGTGACGTCCGCCTTTACCCCCAGAACAAGCGTCTGGTACTCATTTTCGTTAGAGGCTGAGTCGACCCCAGGACCATGGTGCCGCAAGAAGGTTTGGATCAGTTTAAAAATCCTGATCCCATCGGGTAACCCTCGACCTTCCGGCTTGTAACGCAGTGCCTTAGCCACTACGCTACGGCGTGACCCCTAGGTATCTAAAACCTCCAGATATTTTTTTAGTAGTAGTAGTAGGACTTTATTAGACAAAAAGTAAGATATTTACAATATTATTTACAAATGTGGGTCGCACGGACAGTAAGCCGTACGTGCTGTTGACAGTCCGTTAAAATAAAGTAATAATTGCTACTAGTGTGAAGAAAAATAAACAACAAAAAAAGCAATAACATTACAATTACATAAAGAAAACGCAATAATATTACAATTAAATTTAACACGGCCTTTGTACAATACAACGCTTCTCTATAAGACATTTCAAGGTAGGATTCGGTATGCAATGTTTGATAGTTCCCTTGTTAGTATACACCAAAAATATATAAATCTGGTGCGTGTATTTGTTAACACTCTAGCAGCGCTATTTTTCGATATTTCGCAACGAAACTCGATATATGACATTATAGAGAAACTAGAAAGGTATTCTCCAAACAATAGCGATATCCGACCATTAGGAGTGCGTATTTACCTCAAAACCGAAATTTAAATAACTGCTATTTCGACCGCCATGTTAGCTTTTTTTCGCAACGTAACTGGATTCATATGATTTCATTAAGAAAATAAAGATATAATAATAATAATAATAATAATAATAATAATAATAATAATAATAATAATAATGCTTTATTTTAGCTGGTAGAGTTAAGGTCATAAGGCCTTATCTTCCACTCAACCAGCGAATAGTAAAATTATACAAAAATTACATATTTATTACAATTTTAAGATATTATTAAAATATAGACTTATACAAAAGACAATGGTGATGTGATCTAATACTAGCTAATACTAACAAGAACATGGAATATAATAAAACTAAAATAATATAAAATAAAATAAAGTAAGTATATTATTAGATGATTATTTACAAAATTCTGAATATAGTTTTTATGCAGTTAATGTTTTCATTGTGTCGAACTTAATATATCAGTTAATTTGGATTTAAATAATGATAGCGATTGACAGTCCTTGACACGACTGGGAAGTGAGTTCCATGCTCTAGTCATAGATATTGTGTATGACTCAGAGTATTCGGTAAACCAGCAAAATCGGATAATACATTCGACTTCTTGACGGATTTGTTTAGTTTACGCAATTCCTGCGCGAAGGATTTTCTATTTTTTAAGTTCCTGTGCTTATATTTAGTCCACGTTCTCAATATTAATGAAAATCTGAAATAATTTTACGTCATTTAGCGTATATACTGGTTTGACGCACAGCTGACAATAGACTGCGTTTTAAACATCTGACTATCGCAGCAGAACGAGTTGTCATGGAAACGCTGTCTTGCGCAGTAGAAATACTCGCTAGAGCAGAAAACATTTTGCCGGAGCAGTCGTCAGGTGGTGGATCGGCAGAAACAGCGGTAGTTGTCAATCACCATTACACTTCCTGGCAATGAGCATGGACCGGCATGTCATCTCCGGTCTTCCCCGCCGCCCGTTTGTATATACCATGTTTATAGTTACGGGATCACAACTGTGACTTTTCAGAATACCAATAGTGAAATCTGCCCTCGCAGTGTCAGCTGGTCCACCCAGTCCCTTAAAAAATATATTTTTTTTTCTTGGTATCCTGTGCAAAGCTAACTAAACTACAATAAATAATAGTTTAAAAAAACAACACGCTTTATTAGAAAACCGAACTAAAAAATGAAAAATAATTTCAATTTCCAACACACTTGGGATAAAAATAAAGTGGCCAACAAAAAAATCATCTCCAACACATCTAGAATAAAAGTAGATTTATCTACAAGAAAGAAAAAAAAAATACCATCAAAAGCGGGGGTGCTTTTTATGGATATTATGTTTTCTTCTTAGAGACTTTACTTTTACCAATATCTGTTTATTATCAAATATATTAATTGATATAAAGCACCACACGCTTTTGACGGTAAAATTATTTTTTTGTAGATAACTCTAGTTTTATTCTAGATATGTTGGAGATGATTTTTTTGTTGACCACTTTAATTTTATCCCAAGCTTGTTGAAAATTAAAATTATTTTCCACATTTTTTAGTTTGGTTTTATAATAAAGCGTGTTGTTTTAGTTTTTTTAAAAACCATTATTTATTTTTTATTTTTTAGCTTGGTTTTCTAAAATGTAAATATCTTTAAATTCGATACTATTGTAGTATGAGTTAAAAGTAATACTCTTCAAAAAAATCATCCGGGCCGGACTTGAACCAGCGACCCTTGGATTACTGAAATTATATACAACTACGGTCCACCACTACAGTCCACCACTCTACCAACCGAGCTACCAGAGGACATAATATTAATTTCTTACAACGAAGGAATAAAAGTCGATAAATCCGCAACCTATTATATATCATTTATAAAATTATTGTATTGTCATTGGTCCTTTACAAGTAGGCCTATACAAAGTCTCAAGTCGATCCAATGTTTTTAAGTGGGTGAAAATCGTGTTGAAAGATTCCGTTACATTGATACAGGTTATATTATACTAAAAAGCGTGTAATAACTAATAACAATGCTACTAGCTAATACCGGTTGTGCTATGCTACGCGTAAATAAATAAAACGCGTTTTTATGTTTATTTAAATAAATTAGTTATAAATTATATCGTAATTAATTTTAGATACGCCGTGCTAATTGTGAACTACATGGTCTTTATAGGAAGCCAGATATAAAAAGAACAATTAAGTCTCGTAGACTGCGATGGACAGGACGTGTGGTACGAATGGGGAATGAAAGACGTGCATGGAAACTTCTTGTAGGTAAACCAGAGGGAAAACGCCCATTTGGTAGACCAAGAATGGCGTGGGAGAAAAACATTAATTATGATTTGAGGGAAGTAGATAATATAGGAAATGATTGGAAAACATTAGCTCAGGATAGGGATATATGGAAAGTTTATGTCCGCGCGGCCATGAACCTATGTATTCGATAGTGCCAGTGAGTTAATTGGTTACCCCGTGCTGATTACCCAGCACGGTCCGGGAACCTACTTATCCCATCTTCTTGACATTAACCCATTCGCTTCAGGTTTAAATGCTCAATGCATTTCCCCAGAAACTGGATTTAAGTTACCGTAAATTATATTGCATATTTTCAGACATTCAAAACAAACAAAAGATAACGGTACTTGAAATTACAACAAGGGCGAAGGCTAATACACATTCCTCTATTATTCATAAATATTAACAAAATATTACCCTGCCAAAGGATGTACAAAATATTGCAAAATATATAGCAGGCAGAGTTAAGCGAGTGTACATTGTCTTCTGAGTTGAAGGCCATTTAACTGCCGGCGAATCTACCTCGTCTACTGAAGCGAATGGGTTAATGAGCTGACAGACAAAAATGGTTATTATGAGTTACCCCTGAAAGATATACAGTATATATACGCTGTAGCGACTTTGTATTTTGTAGAATGGTTTTATATATTCAATTCCGTGTTCACTAATTTGGTGTATATTTTATGGTTTAGGCAGCAAATGCCATTTATTTATGCGTCCCGAAAGTGACTTTCTTTAAGTACATCGATGCATATTTTAAGTTGGGCCCTATAGTAGACCGACGTAAGGTGATATGAGGCCTTAGAATAGCAAGGGCGTATCAACAAAAATAACATTTTTTAAATTATTGAAATATAAATTTTGAACCTTCTTCTTTCATCCAAATTTTAAACCACTTCAGAACATAATATATAACTTCTTCGCATTGACGTATATGATACGTCATGCGATATAGAGAAGCGACTTTCTTTAAGTACATCGATGCATATTTTAAGTTGGGTCCTATAGTAGACCGACGTAAGGTGATATGAGGCCTTAGAATAGCAAGGGCGTATCAACAAAAATAACATTTTTTAAATTATTGAAATATAAATTTTGAACCTTCTTCTTTCATCCAAATTTTAAACCACTTCAGAACATAATATATAACTTCTTCGCATTGACGTATATGATACGTCATGCGATATAGAGAAGCGACTTTCTTTAAGTACATCGATGCATATTTTAAGTTGGGCCCTATAGTAGACCGACGTAAGGTGATATGAGGCCTTAGAATAGCAAGGGCGTATCAACAAAAATAACATTTTTTAAATTATTGAAATATAAATTTTGAACCTTCTTCTTTCATCCAAATTTTAAACCACTTCAGAACATAATATATAACTTCTTCGCATTGACGTATATGATACGTCATGCGATATAGAGAAGCGACTTTCTTTAAGTACATCGATGCATATTTTAAGTTGGGCCCTATAGTAGACCGACGTAAGGTGATATGAGGCCTTAGAATAGCAAGGGCGTATCAACAAAAATAACATTTTTTAAATTATTGAAATATAAATTTTGAACCTTCTTCTTTCATCCAAATTTTAAACCACTTCAGAACATAATATATAACTTCTTCGCATTGACGTATATGATACGTCATGCGATATAGAGAAGCGACTTTCTTTAAGTACATCGATGCATATTTTAAGTTGGTCCTATAGTAGACCGACGTAAGGTGATATGAGGCCTTAGAATAGCAAGGGCGTATCAACAAAAATAAACATTTTTTAAATTATTGAAATATAAATTTTGAACCTTCTTCTTTCATCCAAATTTTAAACCACTTCAGAACATAATATATAACTTCTTCGCATTGACGTATATGATACGTCATGCGATATAGAGAAGCGACTTTCTTTAAGTACATCGATGCATATTTTAAGTTGGGCCCTATAGTAGACCGACGTAAGGTGATATGAGGCCTTAGAATAGCAAGGGCGTATCAACAAAAATAACATTTTTTAAATTATTGAAATATAAATTTTGAACCTTCTTCTTTCATCCAAATTTTAAACCACTTCAGAACATAATATATAACTTCTTCGCATTGACGTATATGATACGTCATGCGATATAGAGAAGCGACTTTCTTTAAGTACATCGATGCATATTTTAAGTTGGGCCCTATAGTAGACCGACGTAAGGTGATATGAGGCCTTAGAATAGCAAGGGCGTATCAACAAAAATAACATTTTTTAAATTATTGAAATATAAATTTTGAACCTTCTTCTTTCATCCAAATTTTAAACCACTTCAGAACATAATATATAACTTCTTCGCATTGACGTATATGATACGTCATGCGATATAGAGAAGCGACTTTCTTTAAGTACATCGATGCATATTTTAAGTTGGGCCCTATAGTAGACCGACGTAAGGTGATATGAGGCCTTAGAATAGCAAGGCGTTATCAACAAAAATAACATTTTTTAAATTATTGAAATATAAATTTTGAACCTTCTTCTTTCATCCAAATTTTAAACCACTTCAGAACATAATATATAACTTCTTCGCATTGACGTATATGATACGTCATGCGATATAGAGAAGCGACTTTCTTTAAGTACATCGATGCATATTTTAAGTTGGGCCCTATAGTAGACCGACGTAAGGTGATATGAGGCCTTAGAATAGCAAGGGCGTATCAACAAAAATAACATTTTTTAAATTATTGAAATATAAATTTTGAACCTTCTTCTTTCATCCAAATTTTAAACCACTTCAGAACATAATATATAACTTCTTCGCATTGACGTATATGATACGTCATGCGATATAGAGAAGCGACTTTCTTTAAGTACATCGATGCATATTTTAAGTTGGGCCCTATAGTAGACCGACGTAAGGTGATATGAGGCCTTAGAATAGCAAGGGCGTATCAACAAAAATAACATTTTTTAAATTATTGAAATATAAATTTTGAACCTTCTTCTTTCATCCAAATTTTAAACCACTTCAGAACATAATATATAACTTCTTCGCATTGACGTATATGATACGTCATGCGATATAGAGAAGCGACTTTCTTTAAGTACATCGATGCATATTTTAAGTTGGGTCCTATAGTAGACCGACGTAAGGTGATATGAGGCCTTAGAATAGCAAGGGCGTATCAACAAAAATAACATTTTTTTAAATTATTGAAATATAAATTTTGAACCTTCTTCTTTCATCCAAATTTTAAACCACTTCAGAACATAATATATAACTTCTTCGCATTGACGTATATGATACGTCATGCGATATAGAGAAGCGACTTTCTTTAAGTACATCGATGCATATTTTAAGTTGGGCCCTATAGTAGACCGACGTAAGGTGATATGAGGCCTTAGAATAGCAAGGGCGTATCAACAAAAATAACATTTTTTAAATTATTGAAATATAAATTTTGAACCTTCTTCTTTCATCCAAATTTTAAACCACTTCAGAACATAATATATAACTTCTTCGCATTGACGTATATGATACGTCATGCGATATAGAGAAGCGACTTTCTTTAAGTACATCGATGCATATTTTAAGTTGGGCCCTATAGTAGACCGAGGTAAGGTGATATGAGGCCTTAGAATAGCAAGGGCGTATCAACAAAATAACATTTTTTAAATTATTGAAATATAAATTTGAACCTTCTTCTTTCATCCAAATTTTAAACCACTTCAGAACATAATATATAACTTCTTCGCATTGACGTATATGATACGTCATGCGATATAGAGAAGCGACTTTCTTTAAGTACATCGATGCATATTTTAAGTTGGGTCCTATAGTAGACCGACGTCGAAGGTGATATGAGGCCTTAGAATAGCAAGGGCGTATCAACAAAAATAACATTTTTAAATTATTGAAATATAAATTTTGAACCTTCTTCTTTCATCCAAATTTTAAACCACTTCAGAACATAATATATAACTTCTTCGCATTGACGTATATGATACGTCATGCGATATAGAGAAGCGACTTTCTTTAAGTACATCGATGCATATTTTAAGTTGGGCCCTATAGTAGACCGACGTAAGGTGATATGAGGCCTTAGAATAGCAAGGGCGTATCAACAAAAATAACATTTTTTAAATTATTGAAATATAAATTTTGAACCTTCTTCTTTCATCCAAATTTTAAACCACTTCAGAACATAATATATAACTTCTTCGCATTGACGTATATGATACGTCATGCGATATAGAGAAGCGACTTTCTTTAAGTACATCGATGCATATTTTAAGTTGGGCCCTATAGTAGACCGAGGTAAGGTGATATGAGGCTTTAGAATAGCAAGGGCGTATCAACAAAAATAACATTTTTTAAATTATTGAAATATAAATTTTGAACCTTCTTCTTTCATCCAAATTTTAAACCACTTCAGAACATAATATATAACTTCTTCGCATTGACGTATATGATACGTCATGCGATATAGAGAAGCGACTTTCTTTAAGTACATCGATGCATATTTTAAGTTGGGCCCTATTGTAGACCGACGTAAGGTGATATGAGGCCTTAGAATAGCAAGGGCGTATCAACAAAAATAACATTTTTTAAATTATTGAAATATAAATTTTGAACCTTCTTCTTTCATCCAAATTTTAAACCACTTCAGAACATAATATATAACTTCTTCGCATTGACGTATATGATACGTCATGCGATATAGAGAAGCGACTTTCTTTAAGTACATCGATGCATATTTTAAGTTGGGCCCTATAGTAGACCGACGTAAGGTAATATGAGGCCTTAGAATAGCAAGGGCGTATCAACAAAAATAACATTTTTTAAATTATTGAAATATAAATTTTGAACCTTCTTCTTTCATCCAAATTTTAAACCACTTCAGAACATAATATATAACTTCTTCGCATTGACGTATATGATACGTCATGCGATATAGAGAAGCGACTTTCTTTAAGTACATCGATGCATATTTTAAGTTGGGTCCTATAGTAGACCGACGTAAGGTGATATGAGGCCTTAGAATAGCAAGGGCGTATCAACAAAAATAACATTTTTTAAATTATTGAAATATAAATTTTGAACCTTCTTCTTTCATCCAAATTTTAAACCACTTCAGAACATAATATATAACTTCTTCGCATTGACGTATATGATACGTCATGCGATATAGAGAAGCGACTTTCTTTAAGTACATCGATGCATATTTTAAGTTGGGCCCTATAGTAGACCGACGTAAGGTGATATGAGGCCTTAGAATAGCAAGGGCGTATCAACAAAAATAACATTTTTTAAATTATTGAAATATAAATTTTGAACCTTCTTCTTTCATCCAAATTTTAAACCACTTCAGAACATAATATATAACTTCTTCGCATTGACGTATATGATACGTCATGCGATATAGAGAAGCGACTTTCTTTAAGTACATCGATGCATATTTTAAGTTGGGTCCTATAGTAGACCGACGTAAGGTGATATGAGGCCTTAGAATAGCAAGGGCGTATCAACAAAAATAACATTTTTTAAATTATTGAAATATAAATTTTGAACCTTCTTCTTTCATCCAAATTTTAAACCACTTCAGAACATAATATATAACTTCTTCGCATTGACGTATATGATACGTCATGCGATATAGAGAAGCGACTTTCTTTAAGTACATCGATGCATATTTTAAGTTGGGTCCTATAGTAGACCGAAGTAAGGTGATATGAGGCCTTAGAATAGCAAGGGCGTATCAACAAAAATAACATTTTTAAATTATTGAAATATAAATTTTGAACCTTCTTCTTCTTCATCCAAATTTTAAACCACTTCAGAACATAATATATAACTTCTTCGCATTGACGTATATGATACGTCATGCGATATAGAGAAGAAGCGACTTTCTTTAAGTACATCGATGCATATTTTAAGTTGGGTCCTATAGTAGACCGACGTAAGGTAATATGAGGCGTTAGAATAGCAAGGGCGTATCAACAAAAATAACATTTTTTAAATTATTGATATATAAATTTTGAACCTTCTTCTTTCATCCAAATTTTAAACCACTTCAGAACATAATATATAACTTCTTCGCATTGACGTATATGATACGTCATGCGATATAGAGAAGCGACTTTCTTTAAGTACATCGATGCATATTTTAAGTTGGGCCCTATAGTAGACCGACGTAAGGTGATATGAGGCCTTAGAATAGCAAGGGCGTATCAACAAAAATAACATTTTTTAAATTATTGAAATATAAATTTTGAACCTTCTTCTTTCATCCAAATTTTAAACCACTTCAGAACATAATATATAACTTCTTCGCATTGACGTATATGATACGTCATGCGATATAGAGAAGCGACTTTCTTTAAGTACATCGATGCATATTTTAAGTTGGGCCCTATAGTAGACCGACGTAAGGTGATATGAGGCCTTAGAATAGCAAGGGCGTATCAACAAAAATAACATTTTTTAAATTATTGAAATATAAATTTTGAACCTTCTTCTTTCATCCAAATTTTAAACCACTTCAGAACATAATATATAACTTCTTCGCATTGACGCATATGATACGTCATGCGATATAGAGAAAATATGTTTATGAAACTTTAAACACGTTTTTCTCAAAACTAATCATTTGCATATACGCACTTGCTATTCTAAGTGCCTCATATATCATATACATTAATTGTTTCAAAAAAATTAATGATGGTAAAACCCCCATTGAAATCGAGTCAACAAAGAACAGACGGACTCACAGACAGACAGACAGACAGACGTTCACTTATATATATAAATATAATTACATTTCTATAAGGCGACTCCATGGCGCAATCGGTTACAGCCCCGCCTCTCACCGCTGGGATCTCGAGATTGAATCTCGGTCACTCCATGTGGGTTTCGTGGTGGACGAAACGGAGCTTGGGAAGATTTTTCTCGCGTTTTCCACTGCCATAAATTTCATACCACCAATTGCCCATACTCAGTTCACCAATTTCGTTCTTTTCGTTCATCCTCCTATGTGGCTGTGTGTCAGAAGTGGTCTCCTGGCATCTTTGTCGTTGACAGGCCTTTAAATATAGAGGATTCATCTCACCTCTACCCTCGACCCTACTCTAAGAGTCGCTTTCACCTATACACGTAACTGTATTGCACCAGCTTTACCTTGTATAACACATAGCTTAAACTGGCGTAATACAGTTACCTATGCCGGTGAAACCAACCCTAAGTCGATATTCAAGAACCAAACTTTCCGCGAAAATCGACTCTTAGCCCGTCTCTCCGTAGTTAATTATGTAGGTCATGCAAAACCTACTCTAACTGGCTCACTCTATTCAACATCATGTGCTAACAAGATATTTATTGGAAAAACGTTTTCGGGAACACGTTGAAAGATCAGAGCCTCAGCTTACGGAAGACGGAGATGACAAGGCAGAGAGAGCTTGGTTCTTGAATACTGGTCTAAGTTTGACAAAAGTTAAGGATATTATTATTTATTATTTTTATAAGTCCACCGCTGTGGTCTCGAGGTAGCGTGCTGCCTTGTCACGCAGCGGGCCTGGGTTCGATTCCCGGTCGGGACAGGCTCCTGGATGAGGTTTCTTCAGCGTTTTTCCTCACCTGTAAGACAAATGTCAGGAAGCTTAGGGCCCAAAGGTCCCCGAAAAACATCCGGCCATCATCATCACCCTTATCATCATCATCTTTCATGATGTGGAAAGCAATGGAAAGCTACCACACCTATGATTCCCTAGTAAAGCTGCAAAGCGTAGCATGAAAATGCTATAATTGCAGTGAAAGACCTGTCCTCGCGCAGAATTACTATGGATGGATTTTTATAAGTTATAAATTGGGCTAAGATTGTTTTATGTTATAAAATTAAAGCTTTCAACATAAATAATTTATGCTATATCACTAAACTGTTTGTAAGAGTACGTAAAACCAAGACAAAAGCCAGCCAGAAATATTACTTCTCGTTAAGCTTTTTTTTTTTGTCGTAACCCATTTCTTAGGTAGGGGCACCTAGAAGGCGGAATTAAGTTATATCGATAATATGATAGGCGATAAATGGCAATGAAGTGCCAGGAGATTCCTTAATGATAACTATGAATTGAGAGCACTATAGAATTTAACTACGGTAAATGCTTAATTTTACTATATAACACGAGAATATAGTGCTGCAGTAGAACGCGTGTTTCACTTTACAAGCATGTAGCTCTACTGAGTCATTCCGCCTGCAGCCGTTGCACTACGTGATAGTGCGAGTTGATACAGTCATTTTTCCAGTTAGCGGCCACAAGCCGAGTGAGACGCAATGTAGTTATGCTGTTACCATTCCGAGGTCAAATGTTTAGAATCCTAACAGTATGAGATTTTCCAACCGCAATCTGGAGGACAAGGTATCGTATTTCTATCCCCTGGGACAGGGTGCCCAATTGATACCTCCAGACACCGAGTACCCATTTTATTAGCATTTAACGACATATATGAGCTAAAATTGTTGAACGCTACACACATGACTACAGCAAAAGATATCACGGATTGATTTCTCGACAATGGGCATAGGCCTATGGAGTTTTTCCATTAAAATGTTAACTGGAAGTTATCAGTAATCTTAAGAAATTACAATTAACTAACTAACTCACTGGCACTATCGAACCCGTATGTTCATGGCCGTGCGGATATAAGCTTTCCACACATCCCTATCTTACGCGAATTTTTCCAATCATCCCTGTATAATATACTTTCCTCAAATCATGGCTAGTGTTATTCTCCCATCTCATTCTTGGTCTACCAACTGGGCGTTTTCCCTATGGTTTTCCTACAAGAAGCTTCCACGCCCCATTCCATTCTCCATTCGTGCCACATGCCCTGCCTATCACAGTCTACGAGACGTAATCCATGGTATTTTTACCTTGTCATGATGAAGTGGTTCGCGAGCTTAAATGATTCCGAGAGCTATGCCGGCGGTAGCATTGCTGCCGAAAGGGTTACCCATGTCGGACAGGTCTAAGGTGATAAGCCAGACAAAAAAATAGTACCTATCGAAAGAGTGACGATCTTTCACCGTAAAAATAAAACCGTCAAGAAACGCGGACAAGGGTCCCAATGGGTACAATTTTTTACCTGAGATTAAATAGTCCACCACTTGGTTCTCCGGGCGGGGACTACACAGGAAATCCATGCCAAAGGCTCAAACACAGGGACATGTTTCTAGGAACATGGAATGATAAGAAATTTTAATTAGGGACTCAGATGTTTGCCTAACATTTCACATTATTGTCCAGAATAAATATGGACTTTGTGTGATTGTCTTCACTATGCCTATATCTATGTGTAACACAAAGAAAAAACAATACAAGATAAATAAAAAAGGAAGCTAACATGAATAAAAATAACACTGAAATTACTAACTCACTCAATGTCACTATCGAACCCGTAGGTTAATGGCCGCGCGGACATAAGCTCTCCATACATACCTATCCTGCGCTGATGTTTTCCAATCATTCCCTGTATAATCTACTTCCCTCAAATCATGGATAATGTTATTTTCTCACATCATTCTTGGTCTACCAACTGGGAGTTTTCACTCTTGTTTTCCTACAAGAAGCTTCCATGTACGTCTTACATTCCCTATTCGTGTCACATGTCCTGCCCATCTCAGTCTACGAGACATAACTGATCTTATTATATCTGGCTTCCTAAAAGACCACGCAGTTCACTGTTATGTAATCTTCTTGATTTGGTCCAAAAATTTTCCTAAGAACCTTATTTTCAAATACTCGTAATCTCCTATCCTCCCTTAAAGTAAGAGTCAATGTTTCGCATCCATATAATATAACTGGTAAAATTATAGTTTTGTATATTTTCAGTTTAACGAAACTGACATTAAGGGGGGTGATGGGTGAAATTTTCGGTCAAATTTAGTATGTTTTGTTTTTTGTATTAAAAAATACTACGTACCTTAAAGTATAAGTTGGCGAAGTTTCAGTGTCCTATGGCGCTTGTAAGAGTCCCTAATGACTGTAGAAGGGCATGTATGCTACATTCTAATTTAACTGCATGCAAACTTTCAAATTGGCTTTTCAACACTTTTATTTTCATTGCATTTCAATACATTCAAATACAAATAGCATCAACAACTTTAATGCTAGAAGAACGACATTTTAACTGCACGTCGCACACACTATAGCGCATAACGTTGTGCATGGATTTTGAAACAACGTTGATAGTTTTTTAAATAAAAAATAAAACATCTTTAGTAATTTTAAAAAATCATATGCAGAGGATGTATATATTTTTTCTTCCGTCCATCCATAGTAATTCTGCCCGAAGGCAGGTCCTTCACTGCAATCATAGCATTTTCATGCTATGCTTGCAGCTTTACTAGGGAATTGTGAGGTGTGGTAGCTTCCCGTTGCTTTCCACACCGGTGAAGGGTGATGGTGGTGATGATGATGATGATAATGATAAGGATGATGATGATGGCCATATGATTTCGAGGACCGTTTGGGCCTTAAAGTTTTTCTGACATTTGTCTTACAGGTGAGGAAAAACCCCGATAAAAACCTCACCCAGAAAAACTGCCCCCACCGGGGATCGAACCCGGGCCCGCTGCGTGACAAGGCAGCACGCTGCCTCGAGACCACAGCGGTGGACTTTTCTTCCATAGAAGAGTTAATGAAGAGTGGTGTTCTAAATACGTCAGTGGTCGTGTAGAAAAAAATTCAAATATTTTACTAAAAAGTTATGGGATTATTAAAAATTTTAATATGCAAATTTTTAAATGGATTTTCTTCAATAACCCAAAACCTTTAAGCCTAGAAGGAAGAAACTTTAATATAGGCCTAATATTACCTATTATGGCATGAATGTGTGTACAAAAAATCAAGTATGTAGCTGAAAAAATGTAGAAACTAGAAATTTCACCCATCACCCCCTTAAAAGAAGTTAATTAAAACATGAGTTTAATAATTAAGGAAGTGGTTTACGACATAAACTTATTGGCTACTATATATTGAATTTATTGAACGAGTATTAAAATGTTGTGAAACTAGGAGAATAAAAAAACTTCTCTGAAGCCCTCATACTCTTGATGTGCCGGAGGAAATGAATTTGATTTCAGGTTTAAAAACATTGATATTGAAAAAAGCGCATAACCAACCAGCAGGTTATACATTTCACTTTTATAGTAACAGAGATCCCCGCCCCTCCTCTTCCCAACAGCATTTCCACGTCACTGTGTTATTGAACTCAACTGCAATAAATCTGATTCCATTATAATGTTCAGCCAATATTGAGTTTTGTTCACGTGACACACTATGTCCACTACCTATAGTTCTTGGAACAGAATAATTTCATAAATTTTATAATCAAACATATAAAATTACAAATAATATAATAAAAAGTAATAAAAATTATTGTAGTAACAACATCTGTAGCCTATTATGCATTACAGGATCTCTTGTCACTTCAAATTATTTTCAGAATGGTTAAATTAAAAATGCATAAAACTGTGATTCCTAAAATCATATATACGCGAAAAGTGATCTCTTTAAGAGAGGGAAAAAATCGACTAGGCTTATTTGAAAATTGAGTGCTTAGGAAAATATTTGTACCAATGATCGATTGGAAAGTGACTACAGCATAACAGTGAACTGTACGATTTTTATAATAACAATAATAATAATAATAATAATAATAATAATAATAATAATAATAATAATAATAATAATAATAATAATAATCTTCTATTTAATAGGGATTTCTCTACAATACAGTAGTTTACCTACAAACCATTGAAAATTTTACTCCACCACAAATCTTTATTCTCTGTATCACTCTCTGATAATCCTCTCCCATGCACTCCTTGAATACACTCTTCTTTTAGTCTTCCCTTTCTTCTGTTGCCCTATGCTTCAAATTTCAATATCATCTTAAGTATCTTGTCATCTGACATCCCTTTCACTTCATAATAATAATAATAATAATAATAATAATAATAATAATAATAATAATATATGTCCACCGCTGTGGTCTCGGGGTAGCGTGCTGCCTTGTCACGCAGCGGGCCCGTGTTCGATCCCCGGTTGGGACAGTTTTTCTGAGTGAGGTTATTATCGGGGTTTTTCCTCACCTGTAGGACAAATGTCAGGAAAACTTAACTTAAGATCATAACATAGAATAAATAATGTTATAAGTAAATATTTGTAAAAAATAAACTAACATTACAATTATTAGAGCAGCTATAAATCAGAAACCAGCAATTAATCCGTTTGCAGATCTATTACAACATAAATAGATCTAAATTTAATTTAAGTGTCCGGGAGTCCTAATATCTGGTGATAAGGAGAGCCACAATCTAGCAGTGGATACGGTATAGGAATTAGAACAATGGGAAGTTCTGTGTTGTAGGATATCAAGATGAGTTTCTGGTGCGATCGTGTTCTCAAATTATGATGGGAAGATTGGAGAAGAAGACGAGAAGATAAGTAACTTTATGGAAAACCTGATGTAATATGAACTTATAAAAGAACACATATGCAGCAAATGCAGTATATGTCAATTCAATTTGATATGTCATAAAATAACAAATTGAATACCGGGAACAATTTTTATAGTACCATAAGGTTTTTTTTTAATTCGCCTTCAAGCTTTAAGAAACAAGCAACATATACTGTTCTGATTGTGTTCTCCATATAAATTAAAAATAATGTAATAAAACCAATAAAGAATTCAAGGCGGACACAGACATAAAGAGAGAGAGAGAGAGAGAGAGAGAGAGAGAGAAAAGGAAGAAAGAAAAAAATCGCGACATATCAACCTAGTGTGAAACTCTTGTCTAAATATACTTTGTCTCTTCCCCAGTACAAGTAACGCCTGCTGCAAAATGTTTCGACTACACGCTCAACACTAAAATTGCTGAATGATACAGGATTAAGAAGTTGTAGTGGAAATTTATTATGTGAGACAAGGCTGCCCCCTATCCCCAACACTCTTTGCAATTTATATCAATGAAGTAATATGTTGCTGGAACAAAAAATATAAATTTGGAATAAGAATATCAGAAAATAGAAAATTAAACACCATACTGTTTGCAGATGACCAAATAATAATAGCAAATTCCGAAGATAATCTACAGAAAGGTCTGTATGAACTTAACAAAATTACAGAAGAATATGGTTTGAAGATATCTACAGAAAAAACAAAAATTATGGCATTTCAAGGTGTAGATCCTGTTAGAAGTAAAATTGTACTGGACAATACAATTTTGGAGCAGATGAATAATTTTACATATCTAGGATGCAATATCTCATATGAAGAAGAAAAGGATGTAAATGCAAAAATATCTAAATTTTTAAGAATTTTAGGGTTAATAAATTCTATCTTCAAGCCACAGTTAGTCCAAAAGCATTCAAGACTGAAAGTGTATAAAACACTGGTTCTTCCAACTCTTTTGTATGGTAGCGAAGTATGGACGTTGAAACAGAAGAATATACAGAGACTTAGATCTGCTGAAATGAGATATCTTCGGAGGACTGCAGGATACACACTACTAGATCACAAAAAAATGGAGACATCTTAGAAGAATTACACATGGAACCTTTTGAAAACAAAATTTCTGATTATAAGTCAAGATGGATACAACATATTCATCGAATGGAAGACCACAGAATACCCAAACAAATGTTAATATATCAACCTGTAGAGAAGAAGACCAGGACGTCCACTCAAAACACTTTTGGATGGTGTTTCTCTTGAGGCCGAAATGGCCTAAATTCGTGAATGTACTATGATGATGATGATTTATTGACTTTTTCGAAATAAAGAAAATAAATTTTCAATGACATTGCGCACAAGCATATTCCCGTTCCACTAATAAAGAAAAAAATACACGAATATATAAACAAATATATAAATGGATACAGTATTTACCCACACAAACACTCATACATAAAAATATACAAAATATTCAATATAAAGTGTACGTCTACAGTACTACAAAACATAATGCCACATATCTACACTCATACATTGAAATGATCATGCGTATAGATATAACAAATTCTCTCATTTTGTATAATAATTTAAAAATCCAGCTACATAACACACTTAAAAAGAACCAACACACACACACACACACACACATACACACATATTCACATGCACGCATCTCCTCCCTACGAAAATAACAAATGCACATACATGGAAGGATAATTTATTATATAATATAACTGAAAATCGGAAACAAATGCCATTTTCTCAAAGTTCTTGTGGTATTATTAATAATACATTTATAGCAAATGGCTCTAGAGTGCATTTTGTGTGTGTATGTGTGTGTGTGTGTGTGTGTGTTGTGTGTGTATGGGCGATTGATGGTTATTTTAAGTTTGTTTTGTAGCTAAATTTTATTGTACAAAGGGTGAAGTTGTGAGATATGTATAGATACATTCATAGATGAGAGAGGGGATTGAGATAATTATTGTTTTCACAGCAGTCCGACACATTAAAATAACCGGCACTAGAAATTAGTGTTTTGCCAATTTACGAGTTAAATATTCATATATAGGCTACATATAACTTAGAAATAGACAAACAGGCCTAAACCACCAAAAAAGAAGATATTGATGAAATGCATATGTTGACTGATATTTCAACTGAATTTTATTATGCATTTTTATAGTATAGTATAATAAATTATGTAGGCCTAATCCTAGGTACTCCAGAGATTGAACATCTGAGGGAATGCAAGTTGTAATTGTGGTATTAGCAGTCAAAATGTTGAACATATTATCTTCAATTGTTTTTTGTTCTGGAATGAAAGGTTCGATATCACCTGTCTTCTAAATTACAACGCCTGTTTTAGTGAACCACCCATTACAGGAAATAATTACAACTATTAATTTCTTTATAAATAAGGTTTTACTTAATATTAGATAAAATTAAATAATATATCCCAACTTCGACACAAACTATAACTCTAATATATCTCTTAGGTGAAATAGGATTTATAAATTTCGGATAATAGAAATAATAATGCCAGGAACAAGTGTAATAAGAAAAATGAAAGTTATTAACAAAATAGATAATACAAATTACCTGTTTTACTTTGAAGTCTATATTAGTACGGACAGGTCTATGATGTAGGGGCTGCGGAGGGCGGAAGTTGTTCCCAAGAGGTGCTTTCGCGTTCTTTGAGTCCCCCTGCATCAGTTTCCGGAGCGCATGGAGCTATGAATGGACAAATAAACTAACATTAAAAATCAATCTCAAAACATTACTATTATTATATTTATTAACAATAGGTATATCCTGAAAGAAGATACTCAGAAAATTCAATTAAAATAGATTTTTCAAGTAATATAAATGTTATTTATCTTCCCCTAAAACAGTATGAACTTGTGTTGAAGGGACATAACACACAAATATATATACACGTTGATTGAAAGTACAAAAGCCAGAACACTGGTACAATAGTAAATATCTAATTGAATATCTGAAGCAAAAGTAGTGCATATGAAAATACAAACATAATTTTATAACTAATAGTAACAGTCACAAAAATTCTAAACATTCTGCGGAATACTATAAAGGACACTGAAATATAAAGTACGGTACAAAACCACACATTACCTAATATCTAATACAGGTTTTCCACTTTACAGCAGGATTCCTCCTTTCCAGAGATTCCTTTCTTCCCATTGTCCTTCTTCCATACTCCTCTTCATCATAGCATCATATATTCCCTCATACCATGCTCTTGTACTTCTCCCCCTCTTCCTTCTGCCTGGTACTATCCAACCTAACACCTGTTTAGGCCACTGGTCCTCCGACATCCGTTGTACATGTTCATACCACTGTATAGCTCTCTTTGTTATCCTTTCGATAACAGTTTCTTGTGCATCCATTTCTTGTCGGATATATGTATTTCGAATATGTTGTAGCATGGATATTCTCATACTTCGCCGTAATCCATCCATTTGAAGTTCTTCTACTTCATGAAATTAGGCCATTTTACCTGTTTTCACATCAGTTGGTGAATCTTCCCATCTAGTAAATGGGCGTCCAACACTTCTATGTCCTGTTGATTTGTACTTTAGTAACAGCTGAAGAATTCTATCTGTAAGCATTCTTTTAACATATTCATACCAGTTGTTTCTCATGTTGTAAATTCTATTTGTTAAATTAAAAATATTTAAGTCCTTCCTAATATCTTAATTTCTTTTTCTGTCCAAAATTGTCACACCTGCTACTGAACGTAAGAACTTCATTTCTGCAGTTTCTATTTTTCTTCTGTCTGAACGGTTAAGAGTCCAATTTTCACTTGCATATATTAAGAGAGGCACTGCCATAATTTTATAAAATTTTAATTGTGTGCTCCTCAAGGTTTTATTATTTCAGTGTCCGTTTTATAGTGCCACACATTCTATAAAATGTATTTTATTTAATATTAATATCTTCTTTCTGGCAGTATGATACTTTGAATCCTAAATAACTGAAATTATGACTCGAAGCCTGTAACGTAAATGCATTGTTACTACTTCTATATGACGGTAAGAAGTGAGCATTAACTGCAGAGCAATTAAACAAATAGAGTCTTCAGAAATCAAATTTCTTCGATTTGTGGCAGTTGTACGTTAAGTGATAGGAGAAGCATAGATATCAGGAATGAATTAAATATAAAACGAATTACGGCAATGATCGAAAAATATAGGAATAATTGCAAATATACAGTCAGTATGCCTAATTCAGCAATTAATAATTAAAATAGTCATCCAAAATAGGAAAAGTAATGTTGATGTAGGTATAAGAATGGACCATTTTAAAATAGATACAATGACGTTGGAATGAGGTTTCTATCTCTATTGGTTAACGTGTTACAGACTGTGAAAGTTGACATCTGCTACTGCTAATTTTTGCTAATAATTGGATTATTTCTCATGGGGATATGTGAAACAACGTGACTATGTCTCAGAACCAACCGCTCCTGACGATATGCATATAGTACATAGTACATAAAGATTTTTTTAAACTAAAAGTAAGATACATACAATGTTATTTACAAATATGGATCGCACGGGCAGTAAGCCGTACGTGCTGTTGGCAGTCCGTTACAATAAGGTGATGTTTAAAAACAGAAAAAAAAAAAAGAAAACACAATAATATTATTAGATATCAATACAATTACATTATACATTAGCTTAGTTATGTAGAAGTATTAAGAATTAATGGTATTGCAATTTGCTAACATATTTATTTATTCCTTAATAAGTGTTGTTCTTATTTTCCGCGTTTTGTACAGAAATGTACACAGGTTTATCCAATTTTCTGGGTTTACCAAAAACTCGTAGCATGCCAATCTTCCACGATTTGAATTTAGACATCTTCCCGGTAATAACTGATGCCTCCGATATTCTAAATCGTTACATTTTCCTAATATATGTATCTCGTCTTCAAAGCTCCCGCACATTGGACATATTCGCATATCGTGATCGTCGCTAATTTTTAAAAATTTCCATGCCCCTAACCTGATCCAAGCAAGCCCTGATTTCTCTTAAAATCCTAGATTGAGTATATAAGATTGTTTTCCCCAAACTTGTTTTAGGTCTCTTTGTAAAAATAGTGATCATTTTCCCGCACATTCGACCAAAATATTTTGTTGGTTTATTTCTAAGTACTCCTCCTAATTTTTCTCCACACATTCTTGCGGTTTTCAGTCCCTTTTTCACATACTCAACCCATCCCAAACTTTAGGAGTTCTCTCTTAACCTCGTCTGCCCAGAATTTCCCATTTGCGTTCCTACTTTGGTTATCGTAACAAATTGCTCTGAGCATTGTTTGTTCACTTTGGATTGCCGCAACCAGTACCTGAGTACACGAATTTTGCAATTTATGTCGTCCTGAAATGACCCAAATTCATATAAAATTCCACAGTTAGAAACGGCCTTACTAAGTCCTGTAATATATTTTAGAAAATGCGTATATACCTTATTTAGTATTTCCGTTCTTTGAAAACCCCAAATCTGACTGCCATAGTGCATTACTGGCCTCATCATCGCTCCATACATTTTTTTCTAACGTACTAATTGGAATATCGGGAACTCTCCCCAGAATACTGAGAATACTATTGAGTTGTCCCCTCCTTTTCAATAATGCTATATCAGTACGTTTCTTCCACTTTCCGTTCATTTTTAACGTCGTACCAAGATATTCAAAATGTTTCACGTTTTGAAGTGTTTGATCTCTGTATTTCATATGCAACATAGTGAAGCATGCCAGTCCATTTCAGATCATCAACTAGTCCTTGTAAGAAGATCCTTTTGGAAATGTATTCCGGAATGCGTTAACAATAATGGTGGCACTTTTGAACAACTACTTGGTGATTAGACACCTGTTCCTGTAGTAATAGGGTAAGGTATTTTGAAACAGGAAGTCTATACATTGGTACACAGCCCATTGCTCCTATCAATTCAACATCTTGTAGGAACTGTTCTATGGCATAATTAATTATTAAAATTGTATTGTAAAGCCAATAAATAGATCTTTCAATCCATCTAAAATAAAATAGGAGGTTGCATTTAAAATAACAGTGGTCAATATTGTATATTTTCTACAAATGCACATAAACCTTTCCTAAGTGTCTCCGCATACTCACAACAATATGCGATTCATCTTTCAAGTATCAAACTCTTCTTCTTCTTCTTCTTCTTCACGGTTTAGGCTTATTAGCTAGCCTGTTCCGACTCCAAATTGCTGCTCTTTCCATCTTTTCCTTGGCCTTCCCAAACTTCTTCTTCCTCGTGGTGAATAGCTGTATGCTGCTTTTGGCATTCTATTCTCAGTCATCCTTGCCAAGTGTTATTTCCAGTTTGTTCTGTATTTCTCTACTGTTGTGTTTAATTCCTCTACTTTTAGTTGTTGTCTTATTTCTGTGATATGTTTTTTGTTTGTTCTTTGATATCCCGCTATTGATCTGAGGAATCTCATTTCAGCAGCTTGTATTCCGGCAGATTGTTGTGTTGTCAATGTCCATGTTTTGAATACATAAGTAATAATAGGCACTGCCATTGTATTGTATAATTTCATTATAGAGTCTTTTCCTGGCTTTATTTTTCAAAGTTCTTTTTAGTGTTCCTATCACATAATTAAACTTATTTAGTTTGTTATTTATATCTGTTTCCGCTGTGTATGAAATTTCGAAACCTAGGAAGTTATATCTTACCACTTGTTCTATTGGTTTATTTTCTAATATTATCTTTGTCCGAACTGGATGAGCACCCTTGAAGGCCATTGTTCTTTATATTTGTGAGGATATTTCCATGTTGTATCTTTTTGATATTTCATTTAGTTTACTCATGATAAAATATATATAGTTCACATAACAGTAGCCAACACAATTCGTGAATCACCCTGTATATAAAGAAATTTGTAAAATTTGTCTCATTTAGAACTATGTTGTGCAGCGCAGAGTGTATGAATCTGATACATATATTAATAACAAGTTGCAATTTTACTGACATTCGTTCGCTAAGTGCAAAAATCGTCACAACAATCAAAATGTGACAACACTAGTATTTGATCTAAAATTATTTTGAGAGAGATAAGAAGAAACATTTTGAATTTATTAAGGAATGCACTACAGTGAATTGAAGTGGAGGAATAATGGCGACACCTTCCAGAAAAAATCACTAATTAATATATATAAAATTAATACGCACTGGTTTCTACCTTTTTACGCACAATATACTGGTTCATTATAACAGCTCATTTGTTTGCATTAAAATTGACACAGGGCACCACGAGTTGCAACTGCTCAAATATTAAATGGCTGTATGTCATTTTGTTTTATGATGAAAGCATCGAGTCGACTGCAATGCATTATGTTCCTTCCGGCGAAACCGTATTTTGTGTCACACTCTGCATCAATTATTCCAAAAAATAGTTGTATTAAACTAGGAAACACGTATGCAGTAGAAGTTATGAGTTAAAATAATTATTTATGTAACTACTATTTTATAAAATATGTTATGGTACTGTTGTTTTATTGTAAACAATATAGCGTCAGTGAATGTGATATCATTTTAATGAAAATGAGTTTTTAGTAATTGAATAGAACCGAGTGCACTATACTAATCACGGTGCTACACACCAAATTTAATATTTCACATTCAAATTAACTGCAATTGCATTCATGATACGTTTATGCAAAATATCTATAGTTTGTGTACAGTAGGAGGAGAAAGAGTGATAAATGTTATAACATTGAATTTCTAATGAGATTTTCCAAAACGGAGATTAGTCGGAAACAAACAAATGACTGCTAAATTTTAATGTAAATATATAAAATATTCAAAGTTTAATTTCGTATTTAGGGTAAATTACAGTGATTATAAGGTCGATAAAATATGGTGTAATTATTATGATTCCTGATCTTTTTCCCAATAAATGAATAAATACGTAAATAAATAAATACATACATATAGGCCTATATATATATGTATGACATGAAAAGAAAAATAAACGCCTGGACCGGAATTTGAACCCAGGATTTCTGAATTGATAATTCAGTGTGCTACCACTTACGCTATACAGGCATCCTAGCACAAACATATATATATACAACTTCAACATGAGAGGTAGAAGAAACTCCGTCACACTGTCCTCTAATGGCTACTATGTCAAGTAAACAAATTAAAGAGAATTCCGGTTCAGGCGTGTATTTTTCTTTTCATGTCATATTAGGCCTGCATTCCTTAATGTCAAAAAAATATAACATCGATATATATATATAATTACTTTTATCAATTATGATTTTTCCTAATGCATTATTTTCTAGAATCTTTCCTTTTTTGTGAATTAATTCCAACAGTACTTTTTTCCTAGATGTTTTCCCTAGCAAATAATTACTTAGTCCACGTTTGTCAATTTTTCATTAAAATTCAGTAATATTAGAAAAATTAAAATCGCAACAGACCTAAAATACATATTTTTCTTGGATGTAATGTAAATGCTTTATTTTCTATATAAAAGTAGCAAATATTCGGCATGCGGTGCCAAGCTTCAATTAATTATATATATATATATATTTTTAATGAATAAATATAAATAAAATTAGAGATTAATTAAATTGTATGGTATATATTGCGACGGACCAAATATAACGGTTGCTAGAGTGAATTTACAATTTTGGTTTTCATGTAACCTCCGCTTTTAATTATCGGATGTCGCTGTGTTTTGGACAATACCCACCTCGGTATATTTTAACAGCATGTAATGAATCTCGTTGTGAATAATCGAAAATTACGACAGCAAAAGCGATTTTAAATTTTTGTACCAGGTGAACTCTTAAGCCTTCAGACTCGGTATCAATGTCTTAAAGTCTCTCCCGGAGGACACATCTTCTGGATTTTTAAATCCTGAAAATCCATCGAACCCTGGCCGGTTAGGAACTCACAATTTTAGAGACTAAATGCAAGGAACATAACCATTAGACCAGAGAGGCCGAATTTTTCTACTTACATTTACATAATATCTTGTACATCAACATTGCATCAACGTTGTCTTCGAAGTAGCAGGAACGTTAAAAAAAAAATTGACATTGTGGACAATGCATAGATTTGCTATATTTAATGAATTTTATTTATATTTCTTTCGAAATTTATACATCCATTTTGCTTCTTCTTATTATTCATAATCTGTAGGATTTTCATTCTGTTTACTTCCAAAATCACTCCTCGGAGGAAGAAGTATTGGATGTGCATCCACTATCTATCCATCTCTTGGCTGGTCTTCCTCTTGTTCATCTCCCATCCATTGGTATATCTTCTTTAGCTCTTTTCGCAAGTCGGCTGTTTCCCATTCTTTCTATATGATTTTTTCATTTTGTTGTGAATAATAATTACAATTATATTATCTGGTTGGCTATTATATATTTTTAAGAGCTCATAGTCGTATTTTAATACCGATTTTACGGCTTTTAAAGCATATGTTAAGTACTTATACCTATATATCTTCTTCTCTTCTTCTTCGGCTCTCCCCCACTTATAGGTTTGCCGTCTTCATTTTCCATTTATCTCTATCATTCCAATCTCCCTCTTCCAAATTCCGATCATCCATTATAGTTCTGACGTAGGTTTGCCATTTGCATCTTGGTCTGCCACGTTTATTTCTTCCAGGGGGTGACCATTGTTATATATTTTTTGGCCATCTTTCATTTTCCATGTTTTGTATATGGCTATACCATTTAAGCATTTGATTTTCAATCCTCTTAACAACAGATGTGCTGACATTCATTTCTCTCCAAAGGAATTCATTTCTTATTTTATCCTGTCTTGTTTTTTGGAGGCTTCTTCTAAAATAATCAAATTCAACTGTTCTAATTTAATTTTTTTTGTAATTCCGTCAGAGACCAAGTTTCACTTCCATATGACAAAATATTCTGTATTATGCTCTTATAAATTTTCATTTGTTTCCTTTGTAATATTTTTCTTTCTAAATTATTTCATGTAATGTCGTAGTTGCATTTTTTTGCCATTGCAATTTTAGTCTGTACATCTCTCTCACAGGTATCTAAACATGTAATTATTGACCTAAGATATTTAAAAAATTAACATTTTTTTTATTTTTCCTGTTTCAAGTATGAGGTCATCCACATCCTTTCCCAAACACATATATTCTGTTTTCTGTAAATTTATATTCAGTCCCCATTTTTTATATTCTTCCATTAATTTATTTATCATATATTTCATATCATCTTCATCCCTTGCAAAAATTATTTGATCATCTGCAAACAACAATGAATGCAGTACTTTTCCTCCTATAGGAATACCCATTTCAGAATACTTTTTATACCACAAGTTAAGAGCCTGGTCTAAATAAATGTTAATCTTAGAGCATAAAAATTGGAGTTCTACTTATTATAGATCTTCTTCTTCTTCCTTCCTTCCAAGTATTAGCCAAGGTCCGTTACGATCCTATAGAAAATTTTCCCTCCAGCGTATCCGGGAAATTCTCGTATAAGACTTGAAAGCATAATAATAGTCCCTTCGATTGGTTGCTGGCCAAAGGAAGGCAAGACCAGTGATGGGGCTGCCATCTTATAGCCTCTGGTCAGGCTTTTCTGGAGAAGAAAAGAAAATAAAGGAAAGAAGAAATGGAAGAAAGGAAAGACTCCCTAGCCCTCGGATGCCCTAATAGCGTCGGGGTCGAAAAAACAAGAGTTAACCAAGAGAGGTTAGATAGTAAAGTTAAAAGAGTGCAAAACACAAGTAAGTGGAAGAAATTTTTTGCTCAGCTTGGGCACCTTGTGGTCGCCATCCACATATCCCCTAGATGAGGAATATATAAATTTAATAATAATAATAATAATAATAATAATAATAATAATAATAATAATAATAATAATAATAATAATAATAATAATAATAATAATAATAATAATAATAATAATAATAATGATAATAATAATAATAATAATAATAATTTTATGGGCACTTCAGCTAGGTGTGAGCCTTGGCCTCTTCCACTAGGCGTCTCCAATCATCTCTATTCTCTGTCATAGTTCTCTATCCTCGGATCCTCATAGCCGCAAGATCCTCCTCAACACCATCCATCCATCTAGTTCCAGGACGTTCCTTTCTTCTTCTCGAGTTAAGATCTTCCCTTCTACATTTTCTTTGGGAAGTGATTATCATATATTCTTATACGATAGCCTAGCCATCTTAGGCTTTGAGACTTTTTTTTAAATCTGGCTATATCTAAGTCGTTCGTTAGATCACTGAATTCCTGGTTACTACGAATTCTCCTCCAAAGATCGAACATTTCTTTTCAATATTCTTCTTTCAAATAATAATAATAATAATAATAATAATAATAATAATAATAATAATAATAATAATAATAATAATAATAATAATAATAATAATAATAATAATAATAATAATAATAACAATAATTAACAATAAGAATAACAATAATAATTATTATTATTACTGTATTATTGTCGTTCTTGGTATTTATTTACTTATTTATAACGGACTGTCAACAGTACGTACGGCTTACTGCCTGTGCGACCCATATTTGTAAATAATATTGTAAATATCTTGCTTTTTGTCTAATAAAGTCCTACTACTACCAAAGTCCTACTACTACTACTACTTATTTATAAACAGGTTTACTGTGTAATAAAACATCTTCCTGTACCCAACGCTTTTTAAATTTTTATTTTCTATCTCCATTCTTCTCTATCTTCCCATTCCAATTCTTCCAGAACTATCTCCCTCATACCGCCTCTTAGGCTATATCATCCATCCGAAGCTTGTCTTGGTAATCTTGTCTCTCGCATTCTACGCATATGACCATACCTTTCTAGTTGTCTGTATCTACAAAATCTAATATTGAGTTTTCGACTTTCATTTGTTGTCTAACGATAGTATTTCTGATTTTTTCCAATAATAATAAATATATATAATAATAATAATAATAATAATAATAATAATAATAATAATAATAATAATAATAACAAAAATAATTAACAATAATAATTATTATTATTATTACTGTTATTATTGTCGTTGTTGGTATTTATTTACTTATTTATAAACAGGTTTACTGTTTAATAAAACATCTTCCTGTACCCAACGCTTTTTAAATTTTTATTTTCTATCTCCATTCTTCTCTATCTTCCCATTTCAATTGTTCCAGAACTAACTCCCTCATACCGCCTCTTAGGCTATATCATCCATCCGAAGCTTGTCTTGGTAATCTTGTCTCTCGCATTCTACGTATATGACCATACCCTTCTAGTTGTCTCTATCTACAAAATCTAATATTGAGTTTTCGACTTTCATTTGTTGTCTGACGATAGTATTTCTGATTTTTTCCAATAATAATAAATATCAATATAATAATAATAATAATAATAATAATAATGGTTTATATATTGTCAGTGTTAAGGTCATAGGCCTTCTCTTCCATTCAATAAATACAAATAAACAAATACATGTTTACAATACAGATTATACAGTATAACCTGTTTAATCTAGATCGTGAATAATGCGTAAATCTGTCCAATGTGAACAAATTTATTGGTGAAAATTTTATGTGTATTTATTTTGCATAAAACAGAATGTCCAACATGGAAATGGAAGGATATTTCTACATAATTCATGAAAAGGTCTATAAAGAAGGTATATATATTTATTAACCATCAGCAGTTTTTTTTTTTTTTTTTACTGAAGGCAGGTGCCAAGACGGCTTTTACAAATAGTAATTCAAACCAAATGGACAAATAAATATCAAAACAAACCTAATTGTCACTGACACTAAAGTTCATTGTTAAAAGCTGTTGTCGTATTTGACATGCCGATATGTACTTTGATAAATGCCTCCGTTGCCACAATCGGCATATTATTGTTTCAACTTGTTCGTTGCAATAATTTTGATTGAATACACTATACTAATTATAATATTTTAAAAATACATTAAAATTGTAATTTAAATTTCATGTAAATACAACATTTTACACGATAAACAAATTTACATCAATAAGTGCATGTATGTAATTTAGATTAAGGTTGATGCAGACCCTCTCTTTAAATAAATTGACGCATAATAAATCATTAGAGAACATGACTAGGAAGCGGAATGCTTATTATTTTGTACCACGGGTTCTTCCATCGCTGATGCATAGGATAGACAAAAAATAGACAGCGTCAAGATAATAAATCACCCCATGCCCCAGTATTCAGTATGCATATGCTGGATGTCCACTGATGCCCCGTGCAATAATCATGCATATCACAACCCTTGACTTCTAAATAAAATATTATGAGGTGTATAACGTGGTTTGTGCGTTCCTAAACAATACATATTTGTTATGGCAATTTATTTCTAGAACAAAGTTACATGTATTCTCATTAAGATATTTAATCGAATCTACAAACAAATGCATAAAATTAATTAAAAAATTAAAATATACAGATCCACTCCAGTTATTAAACCCAATAACTTAAATTTTTAATGAAATCAAACTATTTAAGTAGAATTTTGATTTAATTGCGAATGAGTCATTTTCTTAAAGATTTTTAAATATGGGATTTAAGATTATAAATGATCTAACAATTGCTAGGCCAACGAAAGCAAGGGCGCCCACATTTTTTATAAGAGGTGCAAAATATTTGTTACATGTTTTACTTAAGAGCTTTTGCCACATTATTATTTTTTATGGGATACCTAAGATTATATTAAATTTTGAAGCGGAGGGCAACAGAAGAAAGGGGTATATTAAATTTTGAAGCGGAGGGCAACAGAAGAAAGGGGAAACCAAAAGAACAGTGGTTTCAAGTAGTGTATAGGAGCAGAGGAACTTCGGATAATTTGGACCCCTGTTGTGAATTTGTTGTTTTTCTTCTTTTAATTAAGGGATTTGAATATTGTTTACTTACAGTGATTATCATTAGTGTTGTAACTATGAAATAGCATTGTTATTTTATTCAATTATTGAAACATTTTCATAATTTATAAACTTTTTTACATTACTAAAAAGGTGCACTCTAACTTCCATATTGGGATAAAATGAACCCCAGACCCCACCTTAGCTTTTAGTCTATTTTTAAGTATATTTACTCTATTAATTTATACAGACAAGCAAAGAGAAATCTGAAAACATTTATGACTGATCATAATTAAAAAAGTGTTGTTTTGAAAAATTATTTTTGATTATAACATTCACACGTCATTCAACTGCAGAAAGCGATGGTCTTTGGGTTTAGTAAAATTACAAGGATATTAAATACAATTAATTAAGTGAATGTTTTTTACAGACAGCATCCTCATTGATAAAAAATAGTATTCGGGTAATGTGGACCCAGAGGCTCCACATTAACCGAATTCCTTTGTTATGTTTAATTATTTTATACAGCCACCATGTTACATAATATCAAACCAAACCCATCAGTATTAAAACAGCATCTACATTATAATATATTTAAGAGTTTTTCAACATTTGTAATATTCAACAGCAGAAATTAAGAATTGATTCTTAGCTTAAAAAACTTTAAAGTGGCCATTTTCATAAATATCACAAATAAATCCTTCTTCGCATAAAGAATAAAAAAAACTAGTCCTGAACCCGTCAAAGTTGAAGAGGGGAAGAAGTTCAAATTTTCTGTACGAGGGCAGCATCAATTAAAGTAGATATTAACAGGGTCCACTCAAACAGAAGGGTTCACATTACCCCCGAACTACCCTATACATGTCGAGAGAATTAACAGAGAGTGATGCAGAGAATATGGATGTATGGAGGAGTAAAATTTACAATGGGTTATAGGGAAACTATCATATTACAGAGAAATTCCCACTTTATTATTATTATTATTATTATTATTATTATTATTATTATTAGTCCTGCATGGTATCTTTACTTTGCCCTGATGGAGTGGCTGTTTGCTTAAATGATCCCGATAACTATGTCGGCGGTAACATTGCTGCCGATATGGTTTTACTCATGCCGGACTGGTCGAAGGTAATAAGCCAGACTAAGAAGTCGTACTTTGGTCGAACGAGTGACAATCTTACACCGTAAAAATACAACCGTCGTGAAATGTGGACATGGGTTCCACTGGGATAAATTGTTCGAAGGTAAAATAGTCCCCCGTTCGGTTCTCCGGGCGGGGACTACTTCAGGGACAAATAATAATAATAATAATAATAATAATAATAATAATAATAATAATAATAATAATAATAATAATAATAATAATAATAATTATTATTATTATTATTATTATTTTTATTTTTGTTATTATTATTGTTATTGTTATTACTATTATTACGCCGATGATCATTTAGGCAAGCAAGCCACTGCATCAGGACAAGGTAAAGATATCATGGAGGGAATAATAATAATAATAATAATTATTATTATTATTATTATTATTATTATTATTATTATTATTATTATTATTATTATTATTATAAAGCTTGAATATGAAGCAGATAGTGGAAAGAGTCTCACGCGTACGTCCAGGAATATTATTTTAAACAAAATTATGCACAAATTATTATTTTCAATTTTACTGGTCAATTTCTAATAGAAGATAGCAAGGGCTGTTGAAACAGAGAAGAATGTTTTCATTTACTTCTTTATTTGAAAAGAGATTAAAACCCAACCTGAGTACAATTCTTACTGAATACATAAAAATCCGTTTTTAAAAGGGGGGCGCAAGTACGCCCTCTTGCATCCCCCTCCGGACGGCCATGCTATCAGCCTTACATTAACGACTTACAGCGGCATCCTTCAAACGAACGGAATAATATAATGGAAAGGGCCGACTGTTCATGAGGGAAAGCCATTTTCGACACTTAAAACATGATACATAGTCATCTAAAAGCTCAGTATGTAGTAGAATCAAAACAGAGGAAAAAAGCTTGTTCATATCCACGACTTTCAAAACAAATTAAATCTTAGATCATCAATTAACTATTGAAATAATTCACTTCCATTAGGGGAAGTATTATAACACAGGTCAACATGATTTTTATCTTATACTTGTACTTAATGCAGTTTTTTATCGGAATTTCTCCATCACCCACAGTTTTTTTTATTTCAACTTCAATTAATGGATTTAAATAATGTCTCTCGGAAACCTTGCGTGATGGAGAAAACCCGATATCATATCTGAATTAAGGAGAAAAAAATACTATCAGGATCACATATTTTTCTTTCTAAGACAAAAAAAAAGTTTATTTTTTGTTGCTCAGTGATTTATTGTTGGACCATCAATAGGGATGCTCCACAGGCGAAATATAGCAGAAAATCATCATTTCTTACTTTCTAGGTGAGTCCGAATGTTCGAATATTGTGTAGTTACGAATGTAGAAAGTATTAAAGTGTTTGAAATTATAAATGCATGTCTCTCGGAAACCTTGCGTGATGGAGAAAAAACCGATATCATATTTGAATTCAACAACAACAACATCAACAACAAGGATTAAGCCCAATGGCCTGTTCCGATCTCATTATAGGTCGAATTGGTCCTTACATCTCTTCAATGGTCTTCCCAACATTCTTCTCCCTTTTGGTTTATAATCATACATTCTTCTTGGTATGTGCTGTTCATTCATTCGTAATACGTGCTGAAGATAAGCATTTTGATAATATTTTTGGTTCTGAGACAAAAAATTGTATTTTTTGTTACTCAATGTAATGGTATTCTGGTAGGATTAAATTAACCAAACTTGTGTACCATTTGTTATGAAATTGTTTAAAACATGTAAGAATATTGGTAGTAAAAGATTCCGGGCTATGTGGCCGTGGTCTATAACTGGCGTTTCTTCCAGACGTTTCGCCCTCAACTGCGGAGGGCATCTTCAGTGGCGAGCGCTAGAAGCTGTTGTTTCCCTGTCGTAGACTCGACTGCGAAGTCGAGTCTACGACAGGGAAACAACAGCTTCTAGCGCTCGCCACTGAAGATGCCCTCCGCAGTTGAGGGCGAAACGTCTGGAAGAAGAAACGCCAGTTATAGACCACGGCCACATAGCCCGGAATCTTTTACTACCATGATTACCGGCCGTGAAAACCTGCATTCCACTATGTAAGAATATTGTTTACAATGCATAGATCCATATCGTAGCTCGCTACCGGGGAGTCGTTCTCATGTTGTCTCGTAAATAAACACTACAGATGCTCATGCAAAATCTCAAATAACTTATTTGATTCACATAAACTTTCAATGACACTACATTCAACTTGCACATCATCATCATCATCATCATCATCATCATAGTACATTCACGAATTTAGGTCATTTGTTGACCTGTTTCGGCCTCAAGAGGAACACCACCCAAAAATCTTTTGAGTGGATGTCCTGATCGTCTTTTTCCTGCAGGTTGATAGCTTAAAATTTGTTTTGGTATTCTGTGATCTTCCATTCGATGAACATGTTGCATCCATCTTGACTTATAATCAGAAATTTTGTTTTCTAAAGGTTCCACGTATAATTCTTCTAAGACGTCTTCATATTTTTGTGATCTAGTTGTGTGTATCCTGCAGTCCTCCGAAGGTATCTCATTTCAGCAGATTTAAGTCTCTATATATCCCTCTGTTTCAATGTCCATACTTCGCTACCATACAAAAGAGTTGGAAGAGCCAATGTTTTATACACTGCATTAATTAATCTAGTTTTACAGTTTGTCACACAAATATTTCCAGTCTCTCATGCTTTCATATGCCACAGTTTATTCTGATCACACAGATCACTTTATCGCTGTATAAACATAACTAACTCCTGATCCTGGCAAACTTTTTTATAAGCCGGGGAAAGAAATTTCGCGGCGTCCAGTCGAGATTCTTCTAGAACGGAAGTTTCTGGCACCGAACGTTCCAGACATGGAGGATAGATGGGTAGAAAACCTACCGGAATGGAAGGCTATACGCATATGGAAATTTTTCAACGAGTCTTTCAACTCGCATTTATTCTATCCATTAACAATGCGATATCCGTAATTCCTCCGTCTCCCGCGCAATTCAGACACTATTAATACAACGCGTCACAATATAATTATTAATTTTACACACACACACACACACACACACACACACACACACACATATATATATATATATATAAACTTATAGATAAATCTCCCATATATACATATGTACAGGATGTTGCAAAAAACCAACGACAACGGAGGTGAGGCAGTATATTGAGATATGTTACACATTTTTTTAAAAATAAGGTATCGATGTCCGATAATTATGTTTTTCGCACTATGACTACTTAATTATGTCTCAAGATTAGTGTTAGTTTGAAGAATTTGAAGACTCATTACTTTGACAAAACCTGACAGGTACGGAACCTATATACGTGGCTTCGCAAAGAAATGTGGCTGCAACATGACGGAGCTCCAGCTCACTTCGATGCCAATGTGAGGAGACATTTGGATACCACGTATCCAGGTCAATGGATTGGAAGAGGGGGACCAGTCCCGTGGTCTCCGAGATCACCTGATATTAACCTTCTGGACTACTTTCTGTGGGGCGACATGAAACAATCTGTTTATCAGACTCCAGTAGAGTCGTTCTGGATCTTATAGCCTGAATCCACGCTGCTACACAAATAATTCAAACGAGGCCAGGCGTATTTGAACGTGTGCGCCAAATACTACACCGCCGATGTTCGCTGTACAATGAGATGAGAGGTGGATATTTTGAAAACTTGATGTGACTGTAACTGTATTGTCAAATATCGAGTCTTGAAAACCAACTAGTCCCGCGCCGTAGCCGAGCGGTTAAGGTAGGAAGCCTTGGCGCAGAGCTACGGGACTTGCGCTGGTTCGAGTCTCCATGGGGGAAGAAATTTTCTCATGGTATTTCGGCCAGTATGGGACCGGTGCCCACCCAGCATCGTGAGGCAATTGGGTAGCTACAATAAGTAGCGGCTCCAGGTTGAGGAACCAGCTATGACGGCTGGGGGACTCGATATGCTAACCACATGTCACCCCTACACTGGCTGTTGATCATCTACCTCTGTGATTGACACATGTGGATGTGAAGGGCCAGCAGCCGGCTGGTAAAAGGGCAACCGCTGAAAAGTGGAAAGACCCTCAATCGGAAATCGGAAAACCAACTAACGGAACTCTTAAGAAGTTAGCTACTCTTAGAGCGAAACCCCATCATTTCCGCTACCTTTTAAAAAAGTATCAACATATCTCAATATACCACCTCACCTCAGTTGTCAGTGCTTTTTTGCAACACCTGTATATATATATATATATATATATATATATATATATATATATATATCTCCGAAGGGGCAGTGCTTTAGAGAAGAAAATATTTCGATGTGCTTTCCGAATGCTAACGATGAAATTATTTAATTGGTCAAAGAAATATTGCACTACAATAGAGGCAGAATTCTTGTAAGTTGCAATAGAATTTTACATAAATATAACTTAAAACCTAAGCACATAACCTTACAAAATTTCTCACCACCATCAATAAATTCATGGTTTAAATCATCTAACCTAGTCCGTCCTCAAGATCAAGTTGGAATTTGCCTCAAGCCTTCGAGTATCGATCGGTATGTGAAGAGTACCCAGAATGAGTTAACAGTCCATCGCATGGTAAGTTTTTATTATGTGGTCGCCATCTTAAGTCTCCAAACTGACTGTTTTTCTGCCATACTTGGATGGTCCGGCTTTAAAGCACCAGTTGTTTGCTTATACGCTCTTCTATAACTGCATTATTTTACATAGGTCAGATGTCGCCACAGATAGGCCTATACATTCTGTCTTTTCAGTAACGTGAAAATAAGATTTATTGTTACAACTGCCACTTTTGGGACAACGTTTACACAATCTAGGGCAAAATTCCTATTTTCGTGATATCCCTAATTCCATGATAAAATTTCAATTCAGTTTCACGGAATTAAATATTTTTAAAATTAGTTCCTGGATTATTCCAGACATGACATTAGATTTCTTCTTTCTATTTTTAGCATTGCCCGCCTTTTGAAAAGCAATAATTAGCCAATGTGAAGTTGAAAGTGATTGAATAAGTAATTTTTGTCTCTTTCGTGACAGTCCTTGATGAAAGTTTCTACATTTTGGGTGTCTATTTAACCCTTAAATTAAAAATGTATCTTATTGGATACATTGACTTAATGTATTTAATATTGATTTTAGATCCATAGAAAAACAAACGAGTAAAAATTACTTAAATTTATCTCAAATTACGCAATAATGTATAATAATAACACAGTTTAACATGAATTTATTTTCCTTGCGGTCCGGAACATTTAAATAACTGGCACGAGAAAATATTGTACTGACAATTTAAGGGTTAAAAGTAATATAACATTCTAATATTGTACTTTAATATCAACTGAACCAACAGACACATGAGGCTTATCAGTATTGAGGAAAACAATGGTATTGTAGATTCCGTATTTTAGATTTTTTATCATTTTTATGATATGGCTCCATCGCTCATATTTAACCGCGTGAAACAGATAGTAAGAAGAAAATTCTGAAGAATATTAATAAGCTTTCATATTAGTTACATTACCTAGAAATCAGTTATATTCAAATTACATATTTGACTCATTAACAGGGCTACAACAATTAATCCAACAGGCTAAGTAGATATTTGATTGAAACTATTATCATCAGCATCAAGGATTAGACCTGCTGGTCTGTTCCGATCTTATGTTAGAATTGGTCTATCCATCTTTTACTGGGTCTTCCAACATTTCTTCGTCCTAATGGTTTGTAATGAAGAATCTGTTTCGGAATTCTATTGTTATCCATTCTATTGATGTGGTCCATCCATCCATCTCTGTATTGTGTAATTCTATCTAATAGTTTGAATATATTCAGTTCTCTTCGTATATCCTCACTTCGCCTTTGTTCCACATCCTCAGAAACCTCATTTCTGACGTTTCTGTACTTCGTTCGTGTTTTTTTTTGTTAAGATCCAGTTGATTAAAACCAATTTCCTAAAATAATTTCTTCATTGTTCGTTAAATTATTGAGTTTTCTGTATTTTCAATTTTCGTTGTTATTTCTCCATATTATTATTATTATTATTATTATTATTATTATTATTATTATTATTTATTATTATTATCATCATCATTATCCCTATCTTGAGTCAACGTATTTCAATCATTCTCTGTATAATTTACCTCACTCAAATCAATGTTAAAGTTATTCTCCCTCATTCTAGTATCACATATTTGCCGCTTTCCCTGTTGTTTTCCAACAAGGAGTTTCCATGCTCCTTTTTCACTCATCAGCATTTATGCCACATGTTGTGCTTATTGCAGTCCATGGGAATTAACTGTTCATATTGGATCTGGTTTCCCCATAAAGATCATGTACCTCATTTTTTATAGTCTTCTCCATTCACCTGTCTGTTCGTCTCTCTTTGATTTAAAAAAAATCATAAGATCTTTATTCTCAGATACTCATAATATTTTCTTCTCTCTTAAAGTAAGGATCCAATTTTCACCCCATATAATGTAACTGAAAAAATAACAGTTTTATATATTGTCAGTTTAATGTTTTTCCAGACAAGTTGAGATGACAAGGGTCTCTGTAATGCGTAATAACATGCATTTCCAGAATTAAGCCTACGATTAATTTATTTTCTGCACCTAATTCCTTTTCGTAATTATAGTTCCTAATTCACCCACTTTTTTTCGTAATTATAGTTCCTAATTCACCCACTTTTGTTCCTCAAAATTTCCTTCATTTGTCATTAGCTCTCCATTTATAAGTTCAAAATTCTTTCACCATGTCCACCGCTGTAGTCTCGAAGTAGCGTGCTGCCTTGTCACGCAGCGGGCCCGGGTTCGATCCTCGGTCGGGACGGTTTCGTGGGTGAGGTTTTAATCGGGGTTTTTCCTCACCTGTAAGACAAATGTCAGGAAACGTTAAGGCCCAAACAGTCCCCGAACATCATATGGTCATAGCAATCATCATAATTCATATTCATCATAGATTAAGCTTAGGATTAAGGACTCTCCTGGCGCACCACTATCATCATCCATCATATCATCGGGGTAACCCCGCCTTCCAAGCGCCTCAACCTCAGAAGTGGATAACAATTACGCCAATGCCAGGAGAGAACACCAGAAATGCCCAAAAAGGACAACTTGGGGCATAAAATAATTCTTTCACCATTTACTTGATAAATTGTCTCCTTGTCAGAATTTCAAAGACTCATATTAAAAGAAGACACAATTAAAGAATCTTAAAAACCATGTAACTCATCTAGTTAGCTTACAAAACACATATTTCTTCTGTTAGTTATTTGAATGTGGCGGACCGCAGTGAAAACGGAATATTGTGTAACTGTTATTATTAGATATATTCTATAATTAGACACACATTTAAGTGGATTCTTTTTGTTCATTTTCTTCTGATTTATTTATAATATTAAATTAATTGAACTAACTGATGTATCCAAAGGGATACATTTCGAATTTAATTATGGGTTAATTGTTTAATTAGAAACTGCGAATTAATTAAATTCAACAATAAATGTTCCATGATGTTAGTATAAATATCACTATTTATATTGTAAGTAAATGCAAAAACACTTGATATTATTGAAAATCACATTTTTTTCATCCGAAAGCTCTTTTCATAAAACAAAGGTCATCCACATTTTATGCGAGTTACTACATTTATTAGCATACTGATGGGCTACATACCTAGGTAAACTAGAAAATAAATGATATGCATCAATCACAACCGCCATTTCCATATTTAAAATTTATCCCCGCCATTTTCACTTGTCTAAATTCGATTTCTCTCCAGCGTCAATCCATCCACCATAATTGAAAACAAAACGTCGAGAAATATTCGACATCCCGATTTATCTCAAAATATCTAAAATTACCTTGAATCATTTTCATATCCAGTGCTAGGAAGAAATATAGTAGTCACGTTTTAAGAATATCTCCTATAATTATACAATTATTTAAGTGCATTTCAAATTGACAGTTCAAGATCACTTAAACCAATTTGTTTAGGCCTATTTGGACTCTCCTTAGCTGTTAGTTAATGTGACGTCCAGGTTTCCCACTATACCAATTTTAGATCGCATATATTGCATTCATTGTTATATACCTCTTAACACTGATACTTATTTTTTCCCAAATGTCCCAGGTTGTCATTTCGACATTTCTGGTGTTCACTCCATGTAACCCACTTCTGAGGTTAGGGCGCCTGGAAGGCGGGTTACCCTGCCCCGATGATATGAGAGTTGACGATGATTATGATAATTATGCTCCAGGAGAGGCCTTAAAGTAAACTTAAGTTAATTAGGCGAATATGATATTGATGGGCAGATGGTGTTCGGGGACCGTTTGGGCCTTAAAGTTTCCTGACATTTATTTTAAAGGTGAGGGAAAAAACCCGAAAAAACCTCACCTAGGAAACTTGTCCCTATAATTACAATAATTTCTTTAATTGGAATAATTTTGTGTTACGGTACAGATAAATAAATCGGCCTCAGTGATGATCTAAGGGTTAAGTTCTGGTCAATAGGGTCACAAGTTCAAACACAACCAGAGTCGATGGGTTTTTAGGATTGAAAAATCCAAGGTGAAAATTCTTCCGGACGGACTTTAAGTAGTGGGTCTCGAATCTAAAGATTTTAGAATTCGTAAAAGAAACTCAGACCTAAAATTAAAGGAGGAATAGTGGACATATAGGTTCAACTCTGGAAAAGCATGCTATTATTTATTACAGGACTCCAATTCATCCCGACTACTCTAAAAAAATTAAACTCCGATTGAGGGTCTTTCCACTTTTTCAGCGGTTGCCCTTTTACCAGCCAGCTGCTGGCCCTTCACATCCACATGTGTCAATCACAGAGGTAGATGATCAACAGCCAGTGTAGGGGTGACATGTGGTTAGCATGTCGAGTCCCCCAGCCGTTATAGCTGGTTCCTCAACCTGGAGCCGCTACTTATTGTAGCTACCCAATTGCCTCACGATGCTGGGTGGGCACCGGTCCCATACTGGCCGAAATACCATGAGAAAATTTGTTCCCCCATGGAGACTCGAACCAGCGCAAGTCCCGTAGCTCTGCGCCAAGGCTTCTTACCTTAACCGCTCGGCTACGGCGCGGGACAAAAAAAAAAAATAAATAAACTAAAATATATAAAACTGTTATATTATGTGAATGCGAAACACGGTCTCTTAATTTAAAGAGGAAAAATGAATGCGAGCATAACGAGCATAAAGCGCTCTGGAATTGATTTGGACCAAATCGAGAGGAATATTTATAGTGAATAAAGAAAACTACTTAACAGTGAGCTTCACTGCGATGGGCAGCACATGTGGCATGAATGGGGAATGAAAAAGGGCCTTGACTACGTCTTTTAGAAAAGCCGGAGGGAAAGCGCCCAGTAGATAGCCCAAGAAGTTGATGAGAGAATAATATTGATCATATGTGAGGTAGGTATATGAAACAGGGAACGATTAAAAAAAGCTCAGAATAAGGATATATGGAGAATTTAGTCCGTATGGCCATGATCTTCCGGGTTCAATACTACAAGTGAGTTTATCAAGATACTTAGAGACGAGTAGATATAAAATTTAGTCTTAGCAAAAATTCTAAGGTTTAACCAACGTGAAATAAATGTGTGTTCAAAAAATCTAAACAAATAATATTAGGTTGAAATTTTTGTATAATATTTTATTTTCAAAAGTTAACATATTCTATAAGAATTAAAAAACTGTCAATTTTTTCATCCATTATTTTGATCAACATGATTTTTGTCTCATGTGTACCATTAGTTGTACTTAATGCAGTTTTTTATTGTGTTTTCAAATATGTATTCGGAATTCCTCCATCACCCAGATTTTTTATTTCAATTTCAATTAATGGATTTAAATAATTATTTTTTAATAAACGTTTTTTCGTCCATTTGTCCTTTTTGGCGCAGTGAGCGATGAGCAAGGGGGACACTTTCATCAGGAGATTTTAGCTATGGAAAAGAGATATCAAGGCAAATGGAATCCTAATATGCTGGTCGATCATTGTTGGACCATCAAGAGGGATGCTCCACAGGCGAAATATAGCAGAAAATCATTTCGTAATTTTTAGGTGAGTCTGAGTGTTCGAATATTGTGTAGTTACGAATGTAGAAAACATTAAAGTGTTAGAAATTATAAATGCCTGTATCTCGGAAACCTTGCATGATGGAGAAAAACCGATATCATATTTGAATTCAGGGGGAAAAAATACTATCAGAATCACATATTTTTCTTTCTGAGACAAAGAAATTGTTTCTTTTTTGTTGCTCAGTGTAATTCAGACCATTTAACTCATGCCTCAAATGGTAGTCAATGATCAATCACATTTTGTTTTACAGCCAATGATAGTCTTGTTTCGCCTTGCTCTTTATCAGCTCCTGCTTTTGTGATAAAGAAAGCTCCTCCTTTTTAATATTTTGAAAAGGATAGAGCATTATTTTTTTCCAACAAATATATTGAATATAGAAAATAATGAACAGATTCCTTGATTTTACTGAGTTTTTTTATTTAAAAAAATTAATGAATAACCTATAATGTTGATTATAATATACAATTTTATGTGTTTCATTATTTCTCTACTAGGGTGCATTTTTACAATATTGCGATCCTATTTGGCAATAAATAATATGATCAAGTTGCAGTGAATAAACATAACCTCACATTTCTGATTTGTTTTCAAACATTGACGTTTACATTAAATAGGCCGGTAACTATATTTAAATAATGATTTTAGAGTAAATAGCTTAATTTTATTCGTTAAACAGTCCTAACAAATGCCACTCCTGATTTCAAAATCCTGTAGATAAATTGGAAATCACTCGTGACATTACTTATGATAAACATAAAATTACGCTATCATCATTCAAAAGTGTTTTTTTTTAATTATTGAAGTTAATATTACAAAAATTCCTATTAACTAACTCAATGGCACGTAAACCCCGTAAGTTTATGGTAGCGCAGATATAAGCTCTACAAACATCCCTATCCTGTGCTAATGACTTTCAATGATCCCCTGTATAATCTGCTTCCCTCAAATCCTGGTTAATGTTATTCTCCCATCTCATTTTTGGTCTACCTACACGGCGCTTTCCCTCTGGTTTTCCTACAAGGAGTTTCCATGCCCCTCTCTTAATTCCCCATTCGTGTCACATGTCCTAATCATCGTCTGTTCATCTCTCTTCAGTTCAAAACAATTCCAGAGCGCCTATCATCTGGATTTAGATTAAGTTTAGGTTTAAGGGCTAACCTGGTGCTTCGTTATCATTTATCACCTGTCATATCATCGGGGCAACGTTACTCCGCCTTTCAATCGCCTCAAACACAGACATAAGTTAAAATTCCGCGAGTTTCAGGTTGTCTTGGTGGCAATTGAAAACTTTTTTCTATGTAAATATTCCATAACTTAAACAGATCTGTAGTATATTCAAAGATATATAGTGGTATCACTGCAAGTCTAAGGAGGCCTTTCGAATAATAAGATGTTAAGATTCTCACATTTCAAGATAATTAGCACGGATTGTCAAGCCCTGCGTGAAGGTCGACTTTACTCTCAGACCTTGAATCTTGTACTCATTTTCGTTAGAGGCTGAGTTGACTCTAGGATTATTTTCAGAGCGAGAATTAGTACATTCTTATAATATATAGTTCAAAATATCAAGTCTCTAACATGTATTCATAGGGTTGTGAAATTTCAAATGTTGGTAAAACTTGGCTTAGCTCTTTCATTCATCGAATTAGTCAAGTTATATAATACCCTTGTTAATCCTATGAAATATTTTATGTTTATAATTTTGCAACATATACTTCCCAAATACTGAAACAAAATCGATATTCCAACATTATTATTATCATTATTCTGATTTTAAGATAATTTGTTGTGGAAACATCTTGCAATTTGCATTGACACGTTTGTGATCTATGATCAAATATAGCTTTAATATCACTGAGCAACAAAAGATAAACTATTTTTTTTTGTCTCAGAAAGAAAAATATGTGATTCTGATAGTATTTTTTTTCTGAATTCAAATATGATACCGGTTTTTCTCCATCGCGGAAGGTTTCCGAGAGACAGGTTTTTATAATTTCAAACACTTTAATATTTTCTACATACATAACTACACAATATTCGAACATTCGGACTCACCTAGAAAGTAAGAAATGACGATTTTCTGCTATATTTCACCTGTGGAGCAGCCCTCTTGATAGTCCAACAACAATCGGCCAGCATATTAGGATTCCATTTGCCTTGATATCTCTTTTCCGTAGCTGAAATCATTTGAGTTAGCTCATTTGGTTTTATTTTATAATGGACAAGTGGACGAAAAAACGTTTATTAAAAGAATAATTATTTAAATCCACTAATTTAAATTGAAGTAAAAAAAAACTGTGGGTGATGGAGAAATTCCGAATACATCTTTGAAAACACGATAAACAACTTCAATAAGTAGGCCTACATCTGTTGGTACTCATGAGACAAAAATCATGTTGACCAGTGTATTCTATTGAACGTCCACCGCTGTGGTCTCGAGAAAGCGTGCTGCCTTGTCAAGCAGCGGACCCGGTTTCAATCTCCGGTCGGGACAAGTTTCCTGGGTGAAGTTTTTTCGGGGTTTTTCTTCACCTATAAGATAAATGACAGGACAATTTAAGGCCCAAACGGTCCCCGAACACCATGTGACCATCATTATCATCAATATCATATTCGCCTAATTAGCTTGTGTTTAGTTTAAGGCCTCTCCTTGTGCATCATTACCAGCATCATAAACTCTCATATCATCAGGGCAGCGTAATCCCGCCTTCCAGGCGCCCCAATATCAGAGGTGGGTTGCAAGTACGCCATGCCAGGAGAGAAACCAGGAATGTCGAGATGACAACTTGGGGCATTTGAAAAAAAAAATCTATTGAAATTCTTAATTATTTAGTGTTTCTTGAATATATATTTAATGAATATGTCTCAAGTTAAACTTCATCCATTATAAGTCTATTGTTCTTTTATTTATATTCGTAAATGGATGGAATATTCTACCAGTTATATCAATGCGAAACTCGGACTCTTACTTTAAGGGAGGAAAGGAGATTACGACTATTTGAGAATAAAGTTCTTAGGAATATTTTTGGATGAGATGAACAAACAGGTGAATGGAGAAGGCTGAATAACAATGAATTACATAGTCTTTATAGGAAGCCACATATAATGAGAACAGTTAAGTCTCGTAGAATGTGATGGGCAGGACATGTGGTACGAATGGGGAATGAAAGACGTGCATGGAAGCTTCTTGTAGGTAAAACCAGAGGGAAAACACCCAGTTGGTAGACCAAGAATTAGGTGGGGGAATAACATTAACTATGATTTGAGGGAAGTAGATTATACAAGGGATGATTGGAATCATTGGCTCAGGATAGGGATGTATGGAGAGCTTATGTCCGCACGGCCATGAACCTACGGGTTCGATAGTGCCAGTGAGTTAGTTAAACAGATGGAATATCAGTGATCACGAAGTTGAATCTCATGGGTCTGTTGTGGAGAATGAAAAATTGAAACATGGGCGGTTTTTCTACTGCTTCTGGGAATTGCATGTTTCAATCATATCACAGCGAGCACAAGGCATAAAAAATCTCATATCATGACGCTAACTCTGAATAAATCTTGCTCAATTTGCTGTTTTTTGCTCCTCCCTCCAGCTCTGACATTTGGTTTTTCTTCAACCATTCTAAATTTAGAACACTTGTTTCCATTGTAGTATCATTAAAAGTCGTAATAATTAATGCAAAAATGTAGTCCCAAAACTTGAAACATAAATTTATTTCGACCACAGTGACGCATGATAATTATAAAAAATTCAAAACTAATTCACTTTTATTGGCGTAGCCTACTACCAAGAAATTGGGATTGGAAATAAACATCAATAAATATAAATACTACAAATGATTAAAAAATGATTACGTACAGAAAATTCATTACATAATAGAAAGGGGCGGTTAATAGCAAATGAGGGAAATTTGGAGAAAATAGCTGAATTCAAATACATGTGAACAATAATTACAAACAGGAATCAGGTGCAGGAAAAAATTTAACTTAGGCTCAATTCTGGAAAAGTATACTATTACTATTACAGGGACTTTTTGTCGTTCCAACTTATGACAAAAAATGTTAAATAGAAAATATATAAAACCGTTATTGACCTAGTTATACAGCGGAGGAAATTGGTATAAAGGCAGAAACTTTTAGTAGTAAAACAACCTGAAATATTTACGCAAATACCGTATGTGTGTCATAGATTACATATAATTATCTTGGACATAATTTCATACAGGTCTCCACATTTTGTATTTATTATATACGTAAATATTACATAAAAACTAAGAAAACGCTGTGCTAGGGGTGGAAGTCGGTATAAAGGCAGGTCAACTTCTGGCTCTTACAGAGACATAAATGTAAACAAAACACTGCAGTTACATGGAGATGACGTGTCTGTGAGCATCGTTCATCAGTTACAAGTCAGTACTACGTACAATACCGCGTGGAAAGCCTCTATCAAATGAAGAGAAATCAAGATGGAGATGGGCCTTTCCAATTGACAAATAGCTACAAAATTGGGGCTTCAAGATGTGTCATTGATAATTTTGTCAAACTGTGCTCACAATACGGAAAAAAACAAGAAATATGGACGGACATGAAAATTGTCTGAGCGCACTAAATATCTCATTTTACGTAAAGCAAAAGGTAAGGGTATGTTTTCTTCTCAAATCCAGGCTGATTTGAAGTTGCCAGTAACAGCCAGACGAGTAAGACAAATTCTGTCAGAAGACAGGAACCTAAACTTAAAAAAAGTCTTAGTAAACCACCTCTGAACAATGCACATAAGACAGTTAGAATGACTTTTGCTGAAGAACACATGTCCTGGATCTCAGAATGGGGTAAAGTAATATTCAGTGATGAGAAGAAGTTTAATCTGGACGAGCCTCATGGCTTTCAGTTTTACTGGCACGACCTCCGTACTAAAGAGCAAGTTAGGGCGAGTAGAAACATCGGTGGTGGAGGCGTTATGATTTGGGCAGCATTCTGCTTTAAGGGAAGATAAAAAATAGCATGGATACGCATCAAGATGAATTCTGTGTCCTACACTGAGGAGCCTTTGGAGTCCGAATTGATACGAATGTATGAGGAATTTGGCGAAGATCTAATTTTTCCAAAATATAATGCTTCCATTCACGTGTCTGCTAAATCAAAGGAGTGGTTCAGGAAGAAAGAAATACCACTTTTGACGTGGCCAGCCAGAAGGTCTGATTTAAAGCAGATTGAGAACTTATGGGGGATCCTAGCAAGGCGTGTGTTTCGCAATGGATGGCAGTTTGGGTCAGCGACTGAGCTGAAAAATGCTATTCGGGAAGAGTGGGCTTCAATCTCAGTGGAAGAAATAAACACCCTCATGAAGTCAATGCCAAAGAGAATCTTCCAAGTAATTTACAACAATGGAGATTCAACTAAATTTTAGAACTTTGTTGTAAACTTTGTGCTCAGTCTTTTTGGTTTAATCTGTGAAATACACAAAGTGCCTTTATACTAATTTCGACCCATATGTGAGAGTGGTTTCGGTTTTTAATATACTTTTTTGGACGGAAATGGATAATTAATTTTGACATTATTTGTATGTGTTTTATACTCAATCACTTCCTAAGTTAATGTAGAAAAATGCCAAAGAAAGAGTAAATAAACTTGTGTTCACACTTCTAACAAGTGCCTTTATACCAATTTCCTCCACTGTATTATATGGGTGCGAAACATGAACTCTTATTTTAAGGGAGGAGAAAATATTGCGAATACTTAAGAATAAAATTGTCAGGAAAAATTTTAGACCAAAGAGAGACGAACAGACATGAATGGAGACGACTACATAACTGTGAGCTATACTATCTTATGAGTACTTCGTTAGACGTAAATTGTGTAATTTTGCTAATATGCTTTTAGTTGGAAGGAGAAAGTCTTATGATCTTAAAAACGCTTGAATGTATAGTTATTGTTACTATCATTTAACGAATAAAATTAAGCTGTTTACTCACAAATCATTATTTAACTATAGTTATTTTAAAATATTTATATATTTAACCCATTGGAGACACGTTTAAAGTGCCTAGCATGTTCACTGGGAACCCATTTAAATCTCCGCGCCGCTACTCCGGCTGCGCTGGACTTTAAATACACATACTCTGTTCTATCACTTATGATTTCAGATATTTTGTTTACCCCTGAATTTCTTTTAGTATCTTGTACTTTTACGAATAGCAAAGGAATGTGGCCTACCTGCTACCCTCTTTTGTGCATTGTAAACCGTTATGTTTTGTTATTTTCAAGGCTGTGAAAGTTGACAAACAATTCAGAAACCATCTTTTTGTAAAAGTTCTCGGACATTGCCTTGAAAGTAAACACAAATCATATGTTCAAACAAGACCGAAAAAAATAACAAACGCAATATAATACTGTACATAATAAAAATAAATATATGAAATAAAATAAGCATAGACCTATACATTATAAAATCAGGAAAAGTTCTTCGTATATTCTTTAATTATCATAGTTATATATCGACCTGTAAATTATAAAATACTATAGATAAAAACTGGACGAAACTCACCTAATATTTCTACCATCAGTAGCATGCACGGTTACGTTGTCACTGTATATTATTTCATCGTCCGAATCTTCGTTCCATAATAATTCACTACAATCACTGTCACATAATATTTCATCCACTACTTCACTTAGTTTCTCAAAAGCAATACGTTCTCTCCTATTTACGCACATATTGCAAGAAAAAAAATTAATTTTAAAACTATGAATTTTAACAAATAAGCACTGAATTTATATTCACTTATATTTTACCGTAATAAATGCCTACAACTATAGTCTACTATTCTATAAATAATAACTAAAATAAACTATACAATACACTAGGCCTATACATATTTACTTTACATAAACAAACAACACATTTTACTGATGGTGAACCGAAAATGTAAACCACTAAAGAAACCTAACGTCTTACAGTGGGGGTTATAACACAACAACGAGTCTACCTCGTTGTGGGGCTGTTTGGACTTTCTACCTGCTCACGAGGGAGACTCGTTAAAAGTCTCCAATGGGTTAATGTAAACGGCGATGTTTGAAAACAAATGAGAAACGATAGGTACGCTTCTACTGCTTCATTTGTTTATCACTGCAACCAGATCATACTATTTATTGCCAAAGGAACGCAATATTGTAAGGAGGAGCTTTCTTTAATATAGTAATCATAACACTGATAAATATTTGGTGAAACACGATTCTGATTGGTTGTAAAACAGAAATCATTGAAACGTGATTGGTCATTGACTCCCATTTGGTGCATGAGTTAAATAGTCATCATTATTTCTTTCTTTTTTCCAAACAAGTGTAAGGCTCATAGCCTGTAATGGTTTCAGTCAAACATTCTCGGTCTATATTTTTCTAAAACGTCCCAACGATCTCTTCCCTGGAGGACGGTATTGAAGCATGACTTTTGGAATCAATAAAATTGATATCAAATTCCGTTGAGGTGAATAGTCATAAGATAAAAACTTAAAAATTGTACCTTTTGGCAGGTGCCGTCGTCCACTTTAAAAGGGAGTCTATAAACTAACATGTAAAAATTGTAATCAATTTTATATATGCAGGACAAGCAGAAATTTTAATACAACATTTAAGGAACATCTCAAAGATTTCATGTACGCGGGTGGAAAATTAAACTAAGCCAAATATATCATTGACGCCGGTCACCAAATGAACACAACAGAAAACACTCTCACGATAATTCACAGAGAAAACATTCCAGCAAAGATAAATATATTTGAACACCTTGAAATTATAAAAGAAATAAACAACACCTTACATCTTAATGAGAACCACACCCCAATCGTACAACCCATTGTACGAGATCGTCAAAAAACAAGTAAGTTGCTGCTACAGACACCTTGAGTCTACATCGTCGTAAACAACAATAACAACCAGTAGCAGATGCTCGCCCTACTGTTGATGGAAGTTAACTTCCGAAAGACCTCCAGATAACATTTTAAATATAATATTTTAATACAGTTGAGGACGACGGCACCTGCTAAAAGGTATGTAGGCTGAACTGCACTTCTACTTACTCTTGATTTTTCATTTATTGTTGTAAACTATAGCTCTTCTGTATTTACTAACATTTTTTTTAAATATTATAAACTTTTTCAAACAATGTTTATAACATTATTAGACCATTTTCAAGTATTTATTTAAATACGCAAATCACAATATTATGACACTGTTAGACAATATTGTGATGCTAACTGCTATTTTCTCCACAGGGTATATTACTTAGTCTGTGATTTTTCTATCACTGGTTTGGGTTATCGCTGGTTACAACATCATTAGGGAGTGATAAGTAAGTGTGCACCCATTTTTAATAAAACGTTTGGTAATTTTAATATTATTAATATTTTTTAACATGGAATTGGGGATTTAATGTAGATATTGGTCATTTAAATTTCATAGCGACGTGCTGTATAAACTTTAGTACGATATCGATAATAATCGATATGTGGCAAGGATGATGATATGTGGTTCGACGGTGGATTATCGCTGGTTCTATGAACTCTGAGGTATGCGCACTGTTGTTCTGTAGGACTTTGAAAATATATCCGATTCCGATTGAAGGTCTTTCCACTTTTCAAAGGTTGCCCTTTTACCAGCCGGCTGCTGGCCCTTCACATCCACATGTGTCAATCACAGAGGTAGATGATCAACAGTCAGTGTAGGGGTGACATGTGGTTAGCATGTCGAGTCCCCCAGCCGTTATAGCTGGTTCCTCAACCTGGAGCCGCTACTTATTGTAGCTACCCAATTGCCTCACGATGCTGGGTGGGCACCGGTCCCATACTGACCGAAATACCATGAGAAAATTTCTTCCCCCATGGAGACTCGAACCAGCGCAAGTCCCGTAGCTCTGCGCCAAGGCTTCCTACCTTAACCGCTCGGCTATCAAGAAGGTTTAAGTTCAGTTTTTCCGGTACATATTTTAAGTTTTTATCTTATGACTTTTGGAAGTCTATTACGATTCATTCGTTACACACGAGTTTTCCACTGTAACTGTTATTTATTTATAAATTGTGAGATTGGTTGTAAGTACTTGCATAAATCATTATTAGGCCTATTATTTTGAAAAAATACATATATTGAAGAAAACTAACTCTCTGAATGCGCTTACATGAATGATTACATGGCCAGGACTTGAACCCGGTAATGTGTGATTAGCATATGGATGATAGATTAGATATGTCTAGTGACCTGTACCTACTCAGACACCCAGCCGGAATAATGAAATCACATCGGTCATTGGAAAGTATTGCAATTACTGAACAATAATATCAGCAATCCGTATTCCTGATGCCAGTGACCGTAACGTTTGGATCCCTCACACAACATGCAAACGCACGTAATTTTAAATTAAATTCAGACACTGCTACATATGTAAATACTCTTCGCATATTCACATTTTCAATTCCTTTTTATATGTGCTTAATAATGTATCATTCATTTAAAAGAAATGCATTATTTTCTAACATAAATACAATTTGTTTAAGAATATATAACTACCACGTAACAAATACTCTGATTGGAAAAACACTTCTGAGATTGTTCAGAGGTTACTTACTTTCTTACTCACTGGCACTATCAAACCCATCATGGCAGCGCGGACATAAGCTCTCCATACATCCCTATCCTGAGCTACTGTTTTCCAATCATTTCCTGTAAAATCTACTTCCCACAAATCAAAGTTAATGTTATTCTCCCACCTCATTCTTGGTCTACCAACTGGGGGTTTTCCCTCTGGTTTTCCTACAAGAAGTTTCCATGTACCTCTTTCATTCACCATTCGTGCCACATGTCGTGCTCATCGCAGTCTACAAGACTTCACTGTCCTTATTACATCTGGCTTCCTCTAAAGACCATGTAGTTCACTGTTATGTAGTCGTCTCCATTCACCTGTCTGCTCATTTCTCTTTGGTCCAAAAATTTTCCTAAGAACTTTATTCTCAAATATTCGTAATATCCTTTCCTTAAAGTAAGAGTCCATGTTTCGCATCCATATAATATAACTGGTAGGATAATAGTTTTATATACTTTCAGTTCAACGTTTTTTGAAAGGAGTTGAGACGTCAAGAGTCTCTCTAATGCATAATAGCACGCATTTCCAGAATTGAGCCTATGTTTAATTTCTTTGTGCATCTCATTCCTATTTGTGATTATTGTTCCTAGGTATTTGAATACAGCCGCTTGATTGTTCAGGGGTATTTTATGTAATAATTCCATTGTCTCTCATTTCTTATCCCCTTGTTTTCTTCACTTCACGGCCTGTTCCGTTCTTACAGCATCTTTCCATATTTTGAAGTCTTCCTACATCTCTTCGAACTGTTGGCTTATACATTTTAATTAATTTTGGAACTTTATTCGCGTCCACTGTTTCAACATGATTGTTCTATTTAATGCGATATTCTTCTATATATTTTTATTATTTATGGAATATATTATATTCATTTCTGAACGTATATCTTCATTTCGCACATAATCCAGTTCTTCTTAAAATTTAAGAATATTTCGACTGTTCATTTTATTTGTGGGAATACACACTTCACTTCCATATATTATAGTACGGTGTATCTATGGATTTACACTATATTGCTAATACAATTGAACATAGAGTCATGAATATGTTTCGACATATTGAAAATCATGAAAATCCACTTGTTCGCAATATAGGGCATATGCAACAGCGACGTGCTGTACATCAAAACATATTTACCAGAGACCCCGATGATAGTCCACTTCTATGATATGTGTGCTGGATTCCAGCTAGAGTAGTGTGGCTCATTCCGCCGCCGGCTTTCGGACTCTCTGCTTGTCCGGCGACGTGGTTTATGATGACCCTGCTCTGGTGAAGGACCATCCTCATATCATCAATGCCTGCTACGGTATACTCCGGCTGAACACATAAGCCGCGAGACACGCAAGGGCTAAGAAACTAAACCCTTACTGAAGAGACACAATGGTGTTTGGCCGCCAAGGGACCTCAACTGGTTCCCAAAAAGCGGCACACTGGGCAATGCTGGTCATTACCACATATCAGTCAGTCAGTCAGTCAGTATTGTTTTATACAACGACATTTGTTATTATGATATCTTACCACGTTTTATTTCTTAAAGTTCTGTGAATAGTGCCACATATATTTTAAAATCTGGTGACTTATTACAGAATAATTTTATAACTAACATTATCCTATAGTCTTTTAAGAAGTAATACAACTGAAGACAAATATTTCTGCCTAAACTGAGATTACTTACTTTTACTTTTGAGGGTCTCTCCACTTTTCAGCGGTTACCCTGTATTCCCATTCGCCATTCTTGCCGATCACGCCATTCCTCCTCCTCCAGACCTCGGTCGTTCATCAATCTATGGATCTCTCCTCTCCAAGTTGTTCTTGGCCTGCCCCATTTCCTTCTACCAGAAGGTGACCATTCCAAAAGAGTTTTGGGCCACATATAATCCTCCATTCTCCTGACATGGCCATACCACTGAAGAGCTCGTCTTTCAATCCTTTCCACCACTGTCTCCTCCATATCCATCATCTGCCTCACTTCTTCATTTCTTCTTCTTTCCAACCTGGACACCCTGGCACTGCGTCTTATTCCATCCATCTCCACTGCCAAGATCTTAGTTTTTTGTCCCTCTACCAAAGTCCATCCCTCAGCACCATAAGTCATTATGCTTTCCACAACAGACTTCAAAATCCTCTTCTTCGTGTGGTTTGACATGGTCCTACTCCACAGTACTCCATTCAACATTTTTATGGCCCTGAGAGCTATGCCGGCGGTAGCGTAGCTACTGATAGGGTTTCCCATGCCGGACAGGTCAAAGGAGAGAGGTCAGACGAAGAAACACTCCAGAAGAGGATATCCAATGGCTTCTTAGGCTGATGAAAATTTTGGAATCTCAACTGCGAAGAAGCCAGAAGAGATTACCTCAGGATAGGGAGCTGCTGCCTTGCAGGTTGGGAGTTGGTCCTCCAAAGGCTAGGGGAAGACATCCTCGATTACAAATTACCTGGTCCTCCAGGTTGGGGGTTAGGCAGAGGGCTAGCACCCCGATCCTATAAAACAAAGCTTGCTACGTCTCCCAAGAAATTAGCCGGACGGATTAATAGGCATCGACTTTGGCTACGTAAACGGACTTTGGTATGCGGAACTTGGAATATACTAAACTGAGATTCAAACCCAATTATATGTAGGCCTATGCATTATTATTTTTTTAAAAATAGCAATAAATTTCCACTACTTTTCAGTCGCTGCACTAAATTTATTCCATAAACCGCTCGGGTATTGCGCCAGGCAATAAAATTAATAAAACTACCTTACTAGCACTACTGAACCTAGAAGTTCGTGGCGGCGCGGACTTAAGCTCCCCATTCATCCCTATCTTCAGCTAAAGTTTTCCAAACTTCCCTTGGATAACTCACCTCTCTCAAATCAAGATTATTCTTATTGACACATGCCATTCTTGGCATACATAATATGCGTTTTCCCTCTGGTTTTCCTACGAGAAGTTTCCATTATATTTTTCGATAACCTTTCGTGTCACATGCCCTGTATCCCAATCTACGAGACGTAACTGTTCTTATTGCATCGTAGCTAAATGTAATGTATTATTTTCCATTTATTTGTTTGTTCTTCTCTCTTCCGTCCAAAATTTTTCCTAAGAGCTTTATTCTCAAGCCTCTTAATATTTTCTCTTGCCTTAAAGTGAGAGACCATGTTTCGAATCCATATATTTGGAAGAATAACAGTTTTATATAGTTTTAGTTTTTCTTTTAGGGAAATTGGAATATCAAGAGTCCTAGATTAAATAATAGCATGTGTTTCAAAAAATGATCATGTTTAAATTATTTCTGCATTTCATTCCTGTTTTTAACTATTCTTCCTAGCTATTTAAATACATTCACTTCTTCAAAACATTCCTCAATTGTCAAATACTATTATATAATAAAATTCTACATGTTTACACATATTTAAATTTATTGATATTTTCCTCCAGCCCCATTTTATTAGTGCAATAATAATAATCCATCCATAGTAATTCTGCCCGAAGGCAGGTCCTTCACTGCAATCATAGCATTTTCATGCTATGCTTGCAGCTTTACCAGGGAATTGTAGCTGTGGTAGCTTCCCGTTGCTTTCCACACCGGTGAAGGATGTTGTTGATGATGATGATGATGGCAAGGATGATGAAGATGGCCACCGTTTGGGCCTTAAAGTTTTCCTGACATTTGCCTTACAGGTGAGGAAAAACCCCGATAAAAACCTCACCCAGAAAAACTGCCCCGACCGGGGATCGAACCCAGGCCCGCTGCGTTACAAGGCAGCACGCTACCTCGAGACTACAGCGGTGGACATAATAATAATAATAATAATAATAATAATAATAATAATAATAATAATAACAATAATATAGTAATAATAATTTTATTTATGGACATTTTAAGATCTGCCATATCACTTTATCATATTCACTTTTTCATAAAATCATTATAAACGAATTAATAATTGTACGGGATATACTTCCTAAAGCCAGCTGCATGGTCTTCATAGGAAAAAAGTGATCCCACAACAGGCCCTTGGGGTAGTAGGAGGTTAAGGCTCCCACTTTTTCTAGACAATCGGCACTTTGTCAGCCGGGTTGTCAGCCCTGCGTGACGGCCGCCTTTACCCCAGAACAAGCGTCTGGTACTCATTTCCGTTAGAGGTTGAGTCGACCCCAGGGCCATAGTGCCGCCAGAGGGTTTGGGTCAGTTTAAAAATCCTGACCCCAACGGGACTTGAACCCTCGACCCTCCGGCTTGTAGCTCAGTGCCTTAACCACTACGCTACGGCGTGCCCCCGGTCTTCATAGGAAACCACATATAATAAGAGAATTAAGTCTTGTAGTCCGTGGTGGGCAGGGCATGTCAAACGATTCGGAAATGAGAGATGGGCATGGAAGTTTCTTGTAGGAGAAACCAGAGGAAAAATGCCACATATAATAAGACAGTTAAGTCTTGTAGTCTGTGATTGGCAGGGCAAGTGACACGAATGGGGAATGAAAGATGGGCATGGAAGCTTCTTGTTGGAGAATTTCCTAACTGGTAGACCAAGAATGAGGTGGAAGAATAATATCAACCATAATTTGAGGAAGGTGGATAATACGGGTGATAGAGAAATATTAGCTTAGTCTAGGGATGTATGGAGAGTTTATATCTGCACGGCCATGAACCTACGGGTTTGATAGTGCCAGTTAGTTAGTTATACTTAGAGGCTGTAACTGTAGGCCTAAATATTTTTTTTCCGTTTATACGACACGCCGTAGCGTAGTGGTTAAGGCACTGCGCTACAAGCCGGAAGGTCGAGGGTTCGAGCCCCGTGGGGGTCAAGATTTTTAAACTGACCCAAACCCTCTGGCGGCACTATGGTCCTGGGGTCGACTCAGCCTCTAACGGAAATGAGTACCAGACGCTTGTTCTGGGGTAAAGGCGGCCGTCACGCAGGGCTGACAACCCGGCTGGCATTAAGTGCCGATTGTCTAGAACAGTGCGAGCCTTAACCTCCTACTATCCCAAGGGCCTCCTGAGGCCTGTCGTGTGATCACTTTACTTTACTTTACTTTACTGGTTTCCCTTCTTGTTTTACCTGTTTGCTAACTTTCTTTAGTTCTCACATAGACACGAGGACAAGATACACACACCCAGACCCAAGATGGAGATTTAAAATCCCCTACCCCGCCAGGAATCGAACCCGGGTCGCCAGAGTGGAAGGTAGGGACTCTACCGACTACGCCACGGCGACGGACATGGTGAGATAAAATACAAAAATAATGTAGTAGATTCCTCGTACTATATTTGATTCCAATTATGATTCATAGCGGGAGTAATAGGCAGTTAATTGTTAACAATAACGTTGAGCGCCACTCAGTGGTCACAAACAGAATCAATAGGAAGTGCTTTTTATAACTAGCCGCAATATGTTCATCTTCCGACACACATTATACTAGTCGCTATAATCCCGGTATCATTACATTTGGCGTTGCAATCACGTTACTGTTTTAACGTACATTCTTTTAATACAATTGTGAATCGCAATTGTAAAACACAATCAAATACATTCTTTTTACAGCCAATTGTGTTATTGTTATTAGGGTATTCTAATCAGAGCTTCAAATAAAATTACCTGATCTGCCTGCGAATGCCATATTTGTCACAAATCGTTAACATTTCAAAATTTAATTCCTTTCTGAAAGCTCTACTGTATCACTTTCCAGGCACTATCATAAGTTATTTCATAATTAAAAATAACTCACTGGCACTACCGAACCCGAATTACACGATTCCGCGGACATCAACTATCCACATATCCCTATTCTTATTTAATTTTCTAATTATCTCCTGTATAATCTACTTCCCTCAAATCATGGTTAATATTATTCTCCCACCTCATTGTTGGCATAGCTACTGGGCCCTTTCCTTCTGGCTTTCCTACTAGGAGTTTCCATAACTTTGTAAATATTTTGTATGTTCTGCCAAAGTAAATTTGTATATTTCTGTCTTCCAATATATTTAAGACATAGACAACACCATAGAGATTAAATTAATTAACAGATTTTCTGAAGAACGAATTATAAATCGTGGTGTGAGACAAGGATGCCCCCTATCCCCAACACTCTTTGCAATTTATATCAATGAAACAATATGTTGCTGGAACAAGAAATATAAATTTGGAATAAGAATATCAGAAAATAGAAAATTAAACACCCTATTGTTTGCAGATGACCAAATAATAATAGCAAATTCCGAAGATAATCAACAGAAAGTTCTGTATGAACTTAACAAAATTACAGAAGATTATGGATTAAAGATATATACAGAAAAAAATAAAAATTATGGCATTTCAAGGTGTAGATCCTGTCAGAAGTAAAATTGGACTTGACAATAAAATTTTGGAGCAGGTGAATAATTTTACATATCTAGGATGCAATATCTCATATGAAGAAGAAAAGGATGTAAATGCAAAAATATCTAAATTTTAAAGAATTTTAGGGTTAATAAACTCTATCTTCAAGCCACAGTTAGTCTAAAAGCATTCAAGACTAAAAGTGTATAAAACACTGACTCTTCCAACTCTTTTGTATGGTCGCGAAGTATGGACGTTGAAACAGAAGGATATACAGAGACTTAGATCTGCTGAAATGAGATACCTTCGGAGGACTGCAGGATACACACTACACACTACTAGATCACAAAAAAATGAAGACATCTTAGAAGAATTACACATGGAACCTTTAGAAAACAAAGTGTCTGATTATAAGTCAAGATGAATGCAACATGTTCATCAAATGGAAGATCACAGAATACCCAAACAAATGTTAAGATATCAACCCGCAGGAAGAAGAAGACCAGGACGTCCACTCAAAAGACTTTTGGATGGTGTTTCTCTTGAGGCCGAAACAGGTCAACAAATGGCCTAAATTCGTGAATGTTCTATGATGATGATGAGTTTCCATAACCCTTTTTCATTTCTAATTAGTGTCACATGTCTACAAGACTTAACTGTTCTTATTATAACTGGCTTCCCATAAAATCATATAACCCACTGTTAAATAAAAAAAACTCCTGGCGGACAGGCCTAGAAGGCCCTTAACCTACCAGTCGGCTGCTGACCTCACTTTCACATGTGTCAATCACAGAGGTAGATATGCGGAACTATACAAAAAACATAAAGAATAAAACAAGGAGAGATACTAGATTGAAGTTTTATGAAACATTGGCAGTTCCTGCATTACTTTATGGGAGCGAAACTTGGGTATGGCCAAAAGATTGCAAAGTAGAATACAAAGCGCAGAAATGAACTTCCTTATAACAACAAAAGGCTGCACAAGATTGGATCGGATCAGGAATGAAGATATAAGAACAGAGTTAAATATATATCCATTGGATGAGAAAATCAGAGAATATAGAGAGAAATGGTTTACACATGTGGAAAGAACGAATGTATCACGATTACCAAGAGCAGCATTCAGCTACAAGCCAAGAGGTTCAAGGAATGTAGGAAGGCCAGTGAAAAGATGGACAGAACAAATGTGAGGCGGAACAGGCAATTTGCCTAGACCATTAAGTGAAGAAGAAGAAGAAGAAGAAGAAGAAGAAGAATAAAAAGAATTGACAATATGAGAAACAACTGGTATGAACATGTTATAAGGATGCCTACATATACAATCCCCCAGCTGTTATTAAAATACAAACCAATAGGACATAGAAATATTGGACGCCCATTTACTAGATGGGAAAATTCATTTAATCCCATTTGATGTGAAAACAAGGCCGAAATGCCTAATTTTATGGAGTAGGAAAAGATTATTATTATTATCATTATTATTATTATTATTATTATTATTATTATATACCATCTGACACGCGGTTCCCATATTGAATGTTTATGAAAAATTTTGAATATATGTAAACTTTGAGAGGTTTTCTATCTAATGTTTCTTAAGACCTATATGTTTTTCTATCTGGTGTCTTCGTAATACATAAGCCTATATAAATTACTTATATCAATTTTAAATGCATTGTACTTTATTCCATAATTAGCTTCTTTTACTCTACATAATTACCGTGCATTTTGTGTTTCCTTAAGGTCGTTCTTTATTTGGGAACAACCCATTATTTTATAAATAATGGGTTCTATATATTACGGGCTTTGCCAATTATTACTTTATTGTAACGGACTGTCAACAGCACGTACGGCTTACTGCCCGTGCGACCCATATTTGTAAATAATATTGTAAATATCTTACTTTTTGTCTAATAAAGTCCTACTACTACTACTACGGGATTTGAGCAGCAAATGCACGATTTTTCGAAAAAAATATTCCGACGTTTTCACGCGCAATTACTAAGTAATAATGGGAGTAAGCCTATTGAAGTCCACCGCTGTGATCTCGAGGTAGCGTGCTGCCTTGTCACGCAGTGGCCCCGCGTTCGATTCCTGATCGGGATAGGCTCCTGGGTGAGATTTTTCTTCGAGGTTTTTCCTCACCTCTAAGGCAAATGTCAGGAAGTCTTAGAGCCCAACGCTCTCCGAAAATCATCCGGCCATCATCAGCATTCACCAGTGTGGAAAGCAACGGGAAGCTACCACACCTATAATTCTCTAGTAAAGCTGCAAATGATAACATGAAAATGCTATGATTGCAATGAAAGACCTGCCCTCAGGCAGAATTATTATGGATGGATGGAAGCCTATTGAGGTCACACAGCACTGGACGTGAAATACAATAGTTATCTCTTTTGAAACCTTTATATTCCACCTTCAGTTTTAGGAAACATGAAAATAAACAGATTAAGTTAAATTAATAAACCATTAATATTATGAAAAGAGAAACACACTGTAACAACTAAAATTTATTACTATTTTATAGAAAAATACCAAAAATAAAACTTTAATTTAATACAATTCTCTGAACTCCATGATTTCACAGTTCTAGAAATCCCTTGTCCTACCCGTCGTATTCTGGCTTCATATCCACGTGTGTCAATCATAGAGGTGGATAATCATCGGAAGTCGCCCCGGAATTAAACTGATCAATCATCCGTGGAGGTTTTCCATGTTATCCATGGACAAAAAATTACATATCTGATTCAAAATTTAAAAAAAATACTCTCTCCATGCAAGGCAACGGAAGATTTGATGCACATAAAAATTATATAAATGACTACTACGCAGGGAGAAAAAGAAAGAGTCTGGGAGAGATGTTATACAATGACGACATATTTTGGAAAAGAAATATTTAGAATTTGCAACATATGAGCTGGTGAGTTTATTACAGCTGAAATGTGATGTTAAAATACAGGTTTTTCATAATCATATTAATTACTTAACCAGGCTATGAGTAGGACGTTGATTTAGTATTCATCATATTGAAAACAATATAATACTCTATTATTTTTTAATATTGCCGTTCCTATTCCGACCTCTAAATTACCATATTTTGCAATGTAAAATATGTATTAGTCATTGTTCAGGCAGTGTAGCCAACTTGTCACATTAACCCGCTAACAAACTATTGAACGCTAAACTAAACTGGTGTACTAACTCGCCAATTTTCTCACCATAACTTGCTCAAACTAACACTAAATTGCCCATCTAACACTAACTTACCAGTTTGCTCAACCTAACTTGCCCACTGATTTACGTGGACTCCATAGATAGAAAACCCTTATATGTTAGTAAAAATGTTGGCAATTTGCTCTAGCAGGAACGTGTGTTATCACATTGCCAATGTGATGCTAGCAGTCACTTGTTCTCCGATCGAATATTCACAGGCGACACGGTGGCCATATTTTCTATTAACTTTATCGATTTTACTCTTTTATGATAGATACAAACTAGCATTTGATTGTGCGTAATAAAACGTTAATGATACATTAATGTCCCGCGCCGTAGCCGAGCGGTTAAGGTAGGAAGCCTTGGCGCAGAGCTACGGGACTTGCGCTGGTTCGAGTCTCCATGGGGGAAGAAATTTTCTCATGGTATTTCGGCCAGTATGGGACCGGTGCCCACCCAGCATCGTGAGGCAATTGGGTAGCTACAATAAGTAGCAGCTCCAGGTTGAGGAACCAGCTATAACGGCTGGGGGACTCGACATGCTAACCACATGTCACCCCTACACTGGCTGTTGATCATCTACCTCTGTGATTGACACATGTGGATGTGAAGGGCCAGCAGCCGGCTGGTAAAAGGGCAACCGCTGAAAAGTGGAAATACCCTCAATCGGAATGATACATTAATACAATATACAGGGTGTTTCTAAAGTCACTATCCATTTCCATCAAAACACTTTTATTTTCTGTTCATACACTGTTAGCTTAGTGCAACATGTTCAGCATGGAAGAACGGGTTTCCATTGCAAGTGCACGGGTTCGTGGATAGTCATATGGAGAAGCCAGAGTTAAATTTACCCATAAATCAGCCCCAACAAAGGCACACATTTGCCTGCTTGTAAACAAATTTAAGTGTACCGACAGAATGTGTGATGAGGCACGTCATTGACGACCATGCTTATCAACAGAAACGGTGCAGCAGGTTCAAATTGCCAGTGATAGCCCGAATGGAATCAACTCGATGCCCCAGTAAGGAGTTAAATGCCCCTTGCAACGCAGTGTAGTAAATTACACTGAGCAACAAAAAAGTAACTTTTTTTGTCTTAGAAAGAAAAATATGTGATTCTGATAGTATATTTTCTCCTAAATTCAAATATGATACTGGGTTTTCTCCATCGTGCAAGGTTTCCGAGAGACAGGAATTTATAATTTCAAACACTTTAATATTTTCTACATTCGTAACTACACAATATTCGAACATTCGGACTCACCTAGAAAGTAAGAATTGACGATTTTTTGCTATATTTCGCCTGTGGAGCATCCCTCTTGATGGTCCAACAATAATCGGCCAGCATATTAGAATTCCATTTGCCTTGATATCTCTTTTCCATAGTTTAAATATCCTGATGAAAGTGTACGCCGTGCTCATCGCTCACTGCGCCAAGACTTTCCGGGAAGAAATCTAGGTTTATTAAAAAAATAATTATTTAAATCAATTAATTGAAATTGAAATAAAAAACTGCGGGTGATGGAGAAATTTCGAATACATATTTGAAAACAGGATAAAAAACTGCACTAAGTACAACTATTGGTACTCATGAGACAAAATCATGTTGACCAATGTTTCAATCTACGAAAACATCCTTATAACGTCTGCTTGATTTATGGAATCGTATCACAGAAGCAGCAGGTTTTTTTTACGGTTTAAATGTTAAGGTCTATATTTCGTTTTAAAGCTGAAATGTGTTTTCACCTAGTAGCAGTTATGTAGAAATACAGCAGAATACGTATAAAACTTCATAATAAAATTGAGTTTTCAAATATTGCCTTCCGTCATTCAAATGGATAGTGACATTAGAGAAAAATGCATAAATATCAACAGTAATGTAACAATATGTTGTGTTTTTCTGAAAAAAATCACGAGCGACAAAGTCATGAGTGATTTTGTCTAATGCAAAACTCAACCTCACGTTGGATTTGGATCATTTTCAATATCCGCCGTTATGACCATATTTACGACACTTTAATAACCTCTCTTGGCTCCGTCTTACTGACAGACGTAAATTGCACTCTCTTTCACTACTTTTCAAGCTTCTGAATTCCTACATTCCTACTAACCTGGCGTCTAGATTTGAGAAGTTATCATCTTACCACAACATTGACATTAGGTCACAAGATAGCAGTCTGCTAACAATTCCTCTTCATAGCACTTCCTCTTATTCTACTTCCTTCACAGTAGCCTCTGCCCGCTACTGGAATTTTCTTCCTCAAGATATCAGGGGTTGCCGCACCTTTAAGTCACGCTTATACAGTTACCTGTTGTCTAATAATTAATTTCTCTTTATTTATTTATTTAAATTTATACTATATCATTAATAATTTTTTCTCGTTTTTTATACCTTGTACATATTGTATATTTCATTAGTTAAATTTAGAGTAAATCAAAATAGATTATAAATATTGATTGTATTGTATTGTTTTTATAATATGTAATTGTTTATGTAGTTTGTAAGACTATTTTTTTTTTGTATTTTGTATTTTTTAGAAACCTGGTTGAGTGGCAGACAAGGCCTTAAGGCCTTAACTCTGCCAGGTAAAATAAAGCTATTAATTTAGCGAATAATATAACATCAGAAGCTAAAAATAATTATAATGTTTAATATTTACCAAATGTGAGGTTATGTATTCCGATCTTACTTCCGGGCGATTTATAATCCGACTGTATAGATATAAATAGCATATCGTTACTGTTAAATCTCTTTGGGCTTGGGAAAAATCAATAACAGATGATTGTATGAGAAATGACTATTAACAATAATGTAGATTCATTATACAACATTTAATATTTTTTTAGAGCAACAGAACTAACTTTTTTTTGGTAATTTTGAAGTTGCTTTCTTTCGGCATTTCTTGCTGTAACATTCGATCGTAAATTGTTGAGTCGATATCCTTGTCAAATAAGTTAATTTACGGAGATATCTCTCATTACGAATTTTAAATGTGAGGTTATGTATTCCGATCTTACTTCTGGGCGGTTTCTAAGCCGGCTGTACAGTTATAAATAGCATATCTTTACTGTTAAATCTCTTTGGGTTTGGGAAAAATCAATAACAGTTGATTTTATGATAAATAAATATTAACAATAATGCAGATTCATTAAACAACATTTAATAATTTGTTTTAGAGTAATAGAACTAACCTTTTTTTTTGGTAATTTTTAAGCTTTTTTTTTTGCATTTATTGCTGTACCATATCAATCGTACATTGTTGAATCGATATCCTCGTCAAAGAAGTAAATTTGCGGGGATATTTCTCATAACGAACAGGAAGAGGCAATTTTATCAACAGAAAAAGGCACAATTATCGGTCTATGAGTTAAATAGTCATAATTAATCTTAAAACAAAATTCTACCCCCCCCCCCAGGAGCTATCACCTTGACGTGGTGGGGGGGGGGCTTAGTACCCGATGAACCAGACGACTCTACTGGGGAAGATTGACTTAGGTTAATCTTGCTGGTGGGTAAGAGGCGAGGGGAACTAAGTATAGCTCACAACGAAGGAATGGCGTCTGTATCCATATTGGGCGGCCACATCTTCGTCAAGTCTTCAACGGTCAACAGGGCGACAAGGAATAGCACAGCTAAACTTGTAGGGCTTGAAGAGCGGAAGAAGCAGCCCTCTCTTGGGGGGTGGATACCCAGAGGAGCATGTTTGGAGGCTCAGAGGAAGCAGCCCTTCCACCATCCTTGTCCTGCGAAGCGCTCGTAACGCTTCCAGGAGACATTTATCTTACTGAGAAGCTTCATGGAAATCAGCCGGATTGTCATAAAAGGAACCGACCCAAGCAAGATAAAAGGAATTATCAAGCAAGAGGAAGGCGTGATGTTGGAAGACCTAGAAGACGTTGGGCTGATGCAATATGAAGTCGGAACGGGCAATTGCCTAATCCCTGGAGTGATGATGATGATGATGATGATGATGAACAAAATTCTAGTCATAAAAAAGTAATATGATTCACATAATTTAGTTGCGTAAAAAGTATTAAAGATTTTGAGTAACATGCAATGCGAAGTGCACTACGCGTGTCAAAGAGTGTGTAAAGAGAAGGATATTTCTGTTCTTTTCTTTGGTAACTCTAAGGTAATGACCGTAATACAGTGGCAGAAAACCCCAAATTACGACATCCACAGAGTAGTAATGTAGATGTGATTGGGAACTGTAATTTGCCCGCAAATTGCAACCACGGCTTGAGCGCCTCTCTATAGCACACTTTACGTGCTAGGGGTGAACAAACATACGTGCAATCAAGCTACCAATTAATTTCATTTTATACATTTATCTGCAATTATATAGGTGTAGTTTGAATTTTTAAAAGCTTTTACCGATCGCACACAAATATGAACTTAAAAGCTTTTCTTTATTTATTTCATCTACTGACATAGAAATCATACCTTCTAATAGGTAAACCAGAGAGGAAACCCCCAGTTGGTAGACCAAGAATAAGGTGGGAGAATAACATTACCCATGATTTGAGGGAAGTAGATTATACAGGGAATTGGAAAACATTAGCTCAGGTTAGGGATGTGTGGAGAGCTTATGTCCGCGCAACCATGAACCTACGGGTTCGATAGTGTCAGTGAGTTAGTTAGTTATATAATGAGAATATGTATAACTGATTGCTGAAATTTAGTCTTTTAGGATAAAACATATGTACAGTAATTAAAATAATATATAAGCCTATATATTTGGAGAGTTTATATCCGCGCGGCTATGGACCTACGGATTCGATAGTGCCAATGAGTTAGTTACAACTACTACTATTACAAACAATCTTAAAGATTATATTTGAAAAGAAAAATATACGCCTAGACTGGGGTTTGAACCCAGGACCTTTGACTTTCTATGTCAATGCTCTTCCATGAATAATATTAAAATCTTAAAGATGTTTCAAAATTATTTTTAAAAGTACATATATTATTTATTTACATACAGATTTTCAATGTTTACACAATTTTCTTTGCCTAACGTTTCATTTCATTTCTCCACTCGTCTCTATCCATTCACTACATGTCCTCCAGTTCTCTTGTTCTCATTCCAGTTCTTATTTCTTACGTCCACGAGTTTCGAGGTTTTTCCTTCCTTCTTCTTCCAGGTAGACACCATTTATCTGGGTAACTTTTTTCTTGTATTCGTCGTACATGCCCATACCAATTTAAATGCTTGCATTTTATATAATATAATATATGTAATATATATATATATATATGTTATTATTGTACATTGTGTAATTCGACATGAAGTTAAATAATTTCGACTAGTATGCTTTTCATAATTCCACCAGACACACAACATTACATTAAAAACCGACATTACTTAGAGATGGAACAATTCCTTCGTAAACACGATATTAGCGTGTGGTTGATGCGACTATTGTACGTGACGTTAGAGGGAATAGTTTTTCTGTACCGTCTGGTTACAGCAACATTGCTAAACTATGTTTTTTAGTATCCAGTATCCAGAATAACCATTTTACGTTAGTAAAGTAATTACCACAAATTTTCCGAACAGTTAGTGCGTAACTTTTATGTTCCACCGAAGTATACTTTTTAAGTCTGAAATCTGTTTTTCTTAACATCTGACCGCTGTTCGGAATTTACTTAATTGTCAATATAACATGTATTTTTTAAAGACTATGCGAAAAACGACTGCTTGGTTTACAGAATCGTATCACAAAAGCAGCAGCCTTTTTTACGGTTTAAATGTTAAGGTCTACATTTCGTTTCACAGTTGAAATGTAGAGTATATGTTTTCATTTAGTTGGCGCTCATGTAGAAAGGCAGTAGAATATGTATACAACTTAACATTTATTTTTTTATCACTGCTTTCCTTCATTGAAATGTGACTTTAGAGATATCATATATATATATATATATATATATATATATATATATTTATAATTAAATGTTTAACATTGAGCAATGTAAGCTTAATATGGTATGATAAAAATAAATGCCTGGACGGGATTCGAACCCGGATCTCTGAGTCTGTACCTCAGCGTGATATCCATTACACTACCAGGCGAATCCAATACAAACACTTTTTTTTTCTTATATATGTTTTATATTCTCCATTATTACTAGATGTATATATATATATATATATATATATAAACGCACACAGAAATAATTTGTTGTTTTTCAATCGTGGAATGGAATTATATATGAACATCCAAACAGCCCAGTGCGCACTGATAATATGGAATGAAAATTATTCCTCCCCTTTTTTTTTCAAAAGAAAGGAAATACATAGGCATATGCATTTACTTTGCGCACGGGCCTGCTTGGCCGTACATGCATTATATTCCCATGAATAAAAAGTAAAAATAATCGTAATATAAACAAATATCTACATGGCTACACATCTACATAAAAATGTATCAGAATAATGGATATATATATATATATATATATATATATATATATATATATGTCTATATATAATCTAAACACACATGTATACATACACATCTCCACAAGCATACACACGCCCGTGCTCGTACCCCCCCCCCTCCGCCGTATAGACATCAAATGCACTACCAAGCTATAAATGCATGTATTTATTTTTATCGAAATAATGGGTCAATAAATTCAATTTTTTACAAGTGAAAAGTGTTGGACGGATACTTTGATATATACTTTTTATGAAACAGTTGTATATCCCTGAACACTAGATGAAAGACCTCTTTCCATTTTTTTTTTTTTTTTTTTTTTCGTTGTAGGAGCTATAAGTCATTTGGACTGTGTCATTTATAACCTTGTAGGTACTCAGGAGCTAGAAGTGGAGTTAGACCGGACTTCCTGCGTTGTGCATGTTGCCTGGAGCTCGCGGGGCATCTCACGTAACCTCCGCTCACTTATTAAGCAAACGTACCGTCTTATTCATACAATCAAATAGCATTGTTCTTTATATCGCTCAGATAACATACATCTATCTTTATTTATTCATTCCTAGATAATTATGTAAATCTATAAAAATATGTGGACTATAATAAGCTATTTAGTTCTAAGGGGGAAAAATCGTATCCTCATAAAAGGCGAAACATATAGGCTAGTGGCCATTATAATTATTCCATGGGCAGGTAATATTTCATATGTTTAAATTATAGGCCTACATGAAGAGATTTATATATATATATATATATATATATATATATATATATATATATATATAGGCCAAATTCCTTAAATTAACTTATCAGCAGTAATCTAACATGAGGGTGTGTTTTTCTGAAAAAATCACGAGGGACAAAGTTGCCAGTGATTTTGTCTTACGAAAAACTCAAACTCGCGTTGTATTTGGACTGACTATTCAGCGAATATTACAACATCAGAAGTTAAAAATAATTACAACGTTTAATATTTACCAAATGTGAGATTATATATTCCGATCTTATTTCCGGACGGTTTCTAAGCCGTCTGTATAGTTATAAATAGCATATCTTTACTGTTAAATCTCTTTGGGCTTGGGGAAAATCAATAACAGATGATTGTATGAGAAATAACTATAAACAATATAATGCAGATTCATTATACAACATTTAATTTTTTTAGAGTAACAGAACTAACTTTTTTGTTGTTAATTTTTGAAGTTATTTTTATTTGGCTTTAGTTGCTGTACCATATCGATCATACATTGCTGAATCGATATCCTTGACAAAGAAGTTAATTTGCGGAGATATCTCTCATTACGAATTTTAAATGTGAGGTTATGTATTCCCATCTTACTTCCGGGCGGTTTCTAAGCCGGCTGTATAGTTATAAATAGCATATTTTTACTGTTAAATCCCACATGGAGTGACTGAGTCTCGATCTCGGGGCCCCAGCAATCAGAGGATAGCGTCTAACCGCTTGCGCCACGGAGCCGCCTCTAGGAGATAGTATCTGTATTAAGTAAGTGAAATTAAATTAAGTAAGTGGAAACTTTCTGCAAGTGTTGCGACTTAGGGAAAGTTCATTAGCATCATTATACTCACAAACAGAAAGAACAATCAAAAGTATGAAAGTTAGCCTTTTGGTTTCATCCCCCTATCACAGGGCAATTTGCAACTAAAACTTTGCTATAGGCTACGAAACCATGATTACCTCAAAAAAGTGGTCTTCCTCTTTATTGGTCGTAAATGTCTCTTTTCCTCTTCAAAACTTTAATGTTTAAGGGGATGGAACCGTATCAGAATGGGACACATGGAAAGAGGGTTGTCTTTGAAATGAAGGGAGGGTTAGAATGGCCATGCCGGAGGGTGAGAAAGGAGTTGAAAAGGGACAGGGGAAGAGAGTGACGGGACAAATCATCGCCAGAAGCAATTAATTAAACAGCGACGGCAAGGAAATTGGGATGGTGTTGTTAGTGAGAAAGGAATTAGAGAGACCAAGAGAGGAAGAGAGAGGAAGAATGTTTTAGTACAGTACGTATAAAAATTTGAATAATATAATGTGTACTTCATAATGAAATGTGCCTTTTAAGTTAAGATGGGTAAAGTTTGTTATTTTCATATTATCTTTTACATATTACACGCAAATACTCGATGTGTGCTGCTACGCCTAAATGTTGTTTTATTTTTACTTGTATAAAAGGAAATCACGGATTAGCAAAATTGTATGGTATACATTGCGATGAACCAAACATGGCGTTGTGGTTGCTAGCTTTAATTTTATTTATTTCGAATTTAAAGTAAACCCCGACTTCTAAATATAGGATTTCTCTGATTTTTGGATAATATCTACCTTGGTTTAATTTAATACATTACATTGCATTTCATTGTAAAACATGGAAAATTGTAACCGCTAGAGCGATTTTTTAATTTTCTTTTCTGGTAAAATCCTACTTTGGTTTTAAAGAACAACAGCGATAAAACACTCCCCGTACCTGAAAACCTGTATGTACAAATTTTCATAAAGTTCTATTGCATTGTTTAGAATTTTATACATAACAAATATAAAACATATTCGTTTCTATATGATACATTTTGTGTTAGTAATAAATAACACTGAGACCCACTGCAAAATGTAAACCAGTTCAAATATCTGGGGATCACACTGCAGAGCCGAGGTGATACCTTCGATAAGCACATCAAAGAACGCGCCTTAGCGGCCAGAATAGCAACGTACAGCATTAAAAGCCTGAGTAAACTATCCCTGGAGACAGCAATGACCATGTTCCGCTTAAAAATAGCACCAATCATGACCTATGAAATAGAAGTGATTTGGAAGAACCTAAATAAGGCAAACCTAGAGGAAATAGAGAAAGTCAAAGCAAACTTTTTAAAGATAGCGCTAAGCGTATCAAAATACACGCCTTCACGCCTAACATACATACTGACAAAGGAACCATTCTTCATAGAAGAGCTCCACCTGGACCTTCTCGTGCCGGCAACAGATGCCTACAAAGAACTGCTGTGGGAACTCAACGAGAAGAGAGAACAGATATGACCTGAGTTCTACGCAACGGATGCGATGATCTACAGGGAATGGACAGCAGCCAGATACGATCTCAGACACACCGTGACGAGAGTCGCGGTCTATGGTTTCCACCACAGGATATGCACAACAGTGAAGCACCATAACCCAGAAGAAAAGTGCAAGTGCAAACTATGTGGGTCGCACTGCGACCGATATCACCTATTACAGTGTAAAAACATTGGAACATCGATAACAGACTTTTGTAAGACATGAAAACAGTTCTTTCTACATGGCCATTGGCTGCAATGACACCTGTTATTATAAATAACACTCAGCAACAAAAAATAAACTTTTTTTGTCTCAGAATGAATAATATGTGATTCTGATAGTATTTTTTCTCCTGAATTCAAATATGACATCGGTTTTTCTCTATCACGCAAAAGTTTCCGAGAGACAGGTTTTTATAATTTCAAACACTTTCATATTTTCTACATTCGTAACTATACAATATTCGAACATTCGGACTCACCTAGAAAGTAAGAAATGACGATTTTCTGCTATATTTCGCCTGAGGAGCATCCCTCTTGATGGTCCAACAATAATCGGCCAGCATATTAGGATTCCATTTGCCTTGATGTCTCTTTTCCATAACTGAAATCTCCTGAGTTAGCTCATTTGGTTTTATTTTACAATGGACAAATGGACGAAAAAAGTTTATTAAAAAAAACAATTATTTAAATGTATCAATTGAGTTTGAAATAAAAAAACTGTGGGTGATGGAGAAATTCCGAATACATATTTGAAAACACGATAAAAACTGTATTAAGTACAAATATTGGTACTCATGAGACAAAAATCATGTTGACCAGTGTAATACATACATATAAAATAATAAGTTTTCTCCCACAAATAGACACAGTACTGTTAATGATCAAAATAAATTATTAATTCAAGGTGGCAAGAACAAGGTTGTAACCTTCCCCTTTCACCAAATTGAGTTTTACGTCGAAAAATAACAATTGCTCCATGTAAAAGTCGATTTTGTAAGAATAAAACAAAAAATTAAACTTCGTTCTGAGCGGCCATTAAATTTATGAATCAAAATGAAATTTATATTTAATAACTAGCGGACCCAGCAGACGTTGTCCAGCCCGAACGTTCAATTCTCGTGTCATGCCCCGACGATAAAAATATAAGTTATATTTTACCATAAAATTCACAAATTAATAAGTTCGCAAGAAATCTCCTCACTGTCATCTGTTGTGGCTCAAGAAGCGTGCATGATGACGTCGCATTGTTTTGGCACGGAATATGTCGGTAATGTAGTTGGCTATACATCTGACATAAAAATATCCTGTAGAGCCATCTACCGAGTTCAATTGTGAATCTAAACTATCCAGGGACCCACTCAAACACACACACACACACACACACACACACACACACACACACACACACACACACACACACAAATTCATCAAAATCGGGTCAGTTGTTTACACAGTTTTTAATTTCGGATTTCAAGTAAACCTCCACTTCTAATTGTCGGATTTCGCTCAATTTAGGAAAACACCTACCTCGGTTCATTTCAATGAGATAACTGAGTTTCGTTTACAATGAGCAACCTCTATCGGCCAGAAAAGTTGGAATATCTAAATTAAGATGGGAGGATAGTATAATTCAAGACATTAAGATTTTAAAAATAAAAAAAACTGGAAGAATGAAGCTCAGAACAGGGAAGTCTGGCATAAACTTCTGAAGGCGGCCAAGGCCCACATGGGGCTGTCGAGCCATTGATGATGATGGTACTGAGTTTCGATGTGAAACATCGAACAATGTGACTGCAGGAGCTATTTTTCAATTTTCACTTCAGTTGAACTCCTACACCTAATAGTTTCAAAGGTCCAATTGTGAATCTGAAACATCGAGGGACCCAATCAGACACACGCAAGAAATTCCATCTAAATTGGTCCAGCCGTTTAAGAGGAGTTCAGTGACAAACACACATAAGTAAAAGTAAAGTGATCCCACAACAGGCCCGGAGGCCCTTGGGGTAGTAGGAGGTTAAGGCTCCCACTTTTTCCTAGATAATCGGCACTTTATGTCAGCCGGGTTGTCAGCCCTGCGTGATGGCCGCCTTTACCCCCAGAACAAGTGTCTGGTACTCATTTCCGTTAGAGGCTGAGTCGACCCCAGGGCCATAGTGCCGCCAGAGAGGTTTGGGTCAGTTTAAAATTCCTGACCCCAACGGGACTTGAACCCTCGACCCTCTGGCTGGTAGCTCAGTGCCTTAACCACTACGCTACGGCGTACCCCCACGACAAACACACATACACAAGAATTATATATACATAAAGATATATCCAAGTATACACTCGATAAGTAGTTACGTTTACAGTAATTAAATTTACGATGAAAGTTCTGCATTTATTTAACGCATTAAAATGCTATATATAATAACAAATTCAGCATATCGGCATTTGTTATACATGTTTCGATACAATTTAAATTTAAATTAGTTTATCAAATTAACATATTTAGAATATTACACATTAAATTTTGTGAAATATGATGGCAATTTATAAGCTAGGCTTATCTACCGGATAATAATTAATTCATGGTTAAATTATCTAAACACAAAGCTGCGAGTCTATATATAAAATTTAATACTGCAACATTTGAGTATTTAATGTTGTTACTTTATTTTACCGATGACAAAAATTGACAAGGGAAGATAATTGAATGTTCAAAATATAGTTGAAGAAATTCAGATTTAATGAAGCAATTGATTACAACATGTCCAAACAATGGACCCATCTTGCTTTTCTAAATTAGCATTGTAGTTTCAACCTGAAGGACTTCGAGACAAAGGAACGTCATAATTAAGATGGACTGACCAGCTTGATGAAATATCAGAGGAATAGGCTCAAACGGCCTAAACTTATATAAGTTCATGATGGTGATGATGTTGATTATGATTTCACCAATGAGAAATTAATTATTGTCACTTGCTTGTTTATATTTAAAGACGTTAAGTTTCATAGAACTTATTTACATATGTTTCTAGTATATTCTGATCTTCATTCTTAATTTACAGGAAAGAAAATTTATGTTTATATAGCTAATTTTTAGGAAAGTAACCATCAGAAATCTCCCACACGTACGGCTGGTAACATTGCAAATACGAGTAAAATTTCTTTAGTTTCGTTAACTTTGGGCAGACAGTTCAAGTGTTGGTAAGAGACCGTGACGAACTCTTGGGCCCACGGATGACAATGATGACAAATTATAGATTTGTTAAATGCATTACATATATATCAAATATATTATGTGATTTCAAAAAAATACATTATCTTATTGACAAGTCTTTTTACAAAATTAAAGAAAAGTTTTTATTTTTGTTATACAGGCTGTATTCAACTCTAACCGACAAACTTTCACAAATTGTTCACGGATATTTTCTGAGAATATGGTGTCAAACACAATTATTTTTTCTATATTGTAATTAATCAATGCAGCGAATTATTCAATCCTTACACTATTCATAGGCTGATTTGTTCTCTTTTATTTGAAGGGTACAGGGAAAAAATCAGGTAACTCACCTTTTCTTGAAACCGAGAAAAATAACTATTAATTATACAACATACCCGTATACTAAACTTTTAAGGCAAAATAAATCCATGACTAAACCGTTTCTTTTTACTGTTTCGAACTTTTAAAGATAGTCCTTTCCACGGTGAATATAATAATAAATCAAACTCTATTTCGACAAAAATAAAGTGACTAACCTAGTTTTTCCCGGATCCTTCATTTATGCCCTAAATTTCTTTTTTTTTTAATGTTCTCCTTTTTATTCATAAAATTTTCTTCTTCTTATTCTTCTTCTTCTTCTTCTTCTCCACTTCCTGGTTTAGGAGGCATTGATTGCCTGCTCCGTCTTAACTAATATATCTAAGATTATCTCTTCCAAGGACATCCGATTTATCTTCTTCCTCTCGGAAAATAATGTAAGATTTTCTTTGGTAATCTACTCTCTTCCATTCTTTCTACATATTCTTTCCACTATTTCTTGTTATTAGATATATTTCCTTTTATGGAGTAGATCTGCAGTTATTCACGAATGTCATCGTTTCTTATCTGTTCCATTCTAGTACACCCTTTTAGTCTTCTTAAAATGTTCATCTCGGCTGCTTGGATTTCGCTTTCCATTTTTAAAATTATATATATATATATATATATATATATATATATATATATATTTCGTACAAGTATAGGACACACACGCAGACTGTAAGAATCACGCCACTTATATGGAGACTTGCATGACCTACATTGGTTCAACCCGGCAGGGACAATGGATTTATTTTCAGGGCGTAAAATATCCTGATTATAGCTTCTATCGGAAGGAATACAGCTGTGAGCCCCGTGTTGTAGATTTACTGCATATAAAATAATCTCAAACATGAAATGAGATGTATTTGAGCAAAAGTGCCCTTTCATGTCCATTTCATAACTGTGACGCTAACGACTGAGATGTTAAAAAGCGTAATTAAAAAAAATATATAGCATATCTGACACTGGAACAGGTATACACGTTAAATATATCGGTAACATTATACAATTCCTATGAGAAAAAAGGAAATAGAAAGAAATATCAACATTTATAAAGCGTTCCTAAAAATTCACGCATTAAATGAAACATATTCGGGGATTCTTTGCAATATAGACGCGAAAAATGTTCCAAAAGTTCCAGTCATACACGTGCTCATGCGCCAACAAACGCAAAGCAGTAATCACGGGATGCAGCCAACATATACACGATATTTAACGAAACTAAAAGCAAACCTAACGCAATTTAAGTACTCTAACCTGTGAAAACCCAACCTAAAAGCTAACCTAACGCAATTTAATCACTCTAACCTGCAAAAGAATGCAACGCCCAGAAAAAATAGTAAGTTCTGAAATTCTGAAGTATATGTGTACAATTAATCAGTACATACTCTCTGTTGGCTGCACTGGAACAGACTTTGTTGTTGTATAGAATATTCGTTAAAATCAACATGGCTGCCTCGTCTTCATGCTAAGTATGTAGTTAATTATCATACTTACTTACTTACTCACTGGCACTATCGAACCCGTAGGTTCATGACCGCGCGGACATAAGCTCTCCATACATCCCTATCCTGAGCTAATGCTTTCCAATCATTCCCTGTATAATCTACTTCCCTCAAATCATAGTTAATGTTATTCTCCCACCTCATTCTTGGTCTACCAACTGGGCGTTTTCCCTCTGGCATTCCTACAAGAAGCTTAATTGCAAGTCTTTCATTCCCCATACGTGCAACATGTCCTGCCCATCGCAGTCTACGAGACTTAACTGTTCTTAATATATCTGGCTTCCTATAAAGACCATGTAGTTCTTTGTTATGTAGTCTTCTCCATTCACCTCTTTGTTCATCTCTCTTTGGTCCAAAATTTTTCCTAAGTACTTTATTCTCAAATACTTGTAATCTCCTTTCCTCCCTTAAAGTAAGAGTCCATGTTTCGCACCCATACAACATAACTGGTAGAATAATAATAGATTTATATATTTTCAGTTTAACGTTTTTTGAAAGGAGTCGGGACATCAAAAGTCTCTGCAATGCATAATAGCACGCATTTCCAGAATTGAGCCTATGTTTAATTTCCTTGTGCATCTCATTCCTGTTTGTGATTACTGTTCCTAGGTATTTGAATTCAGCCACTTCCTCAAAATTTCCCTCATTTGTCATTAGCTGTCCATTTCCATTATCATAGAAAATATAATGATATAATCGTTTGAAAAAAATTAAAAATCATTGTAAATGGTCGAAATAATTTGAAAAATGAAACCCTAAGAATAAAAACTGACAGGAGTTTATGAAGGAATTAAAAAAGTCGCGTCACAGGTTGTAAATATTGCCAAATTTTCATCCAACACTTCTTCGTAATATTAACAAGAAAGTAGGAATTGGGAATTGTCACTAAACTTTTGAAGAGTACTATATGCGAGAGGAGAGGGACTGGAACTGGGAGATCAGAAAGAGGGAGAGGATGAAGCATAGGGTTGCACATCCTGTAATCGGCTTAGGTATCATCCGAGCCCCCATGATTAGGCAGAAGTGAGTCGAGTTGATTCAACTTTTCATCAATCCAAAATGAAAGTCCTTTCTCATTCACTTTATCAACGTACTTTCTTCTTCTTTATCCTAACCTTAATTTATATTAGAACTGATGGCTAAAGTGGTTAAAGCTGTGATTCTAAATTGACGCTTCGAGATAACATGGAAACTAAGAGAGAAATTCACATTTTCATGAAGACATTTTCTTAAGTTGAAGCAATTTTCAGATATAATGGCAACCACAATCATTACATTAGATTAAAATCCCTGAGAAGCAGAACAGATATCTGAATATAGTTAGTGGGGAACTTTAAATCATCAGGAATGAAAGAGAACAGAATTAGCGTTAGATAGGTATCCATCCATAGTAATTCTGACAGATCTTTCACTGCAATCATAGCATTTTCATGTAAAGCAGAATTTTAATATCATAATGAATATAAAAGTTAAAATTAATAATAAAATTCTTTTAATATTTAAATATAACTTAAATAAATAAAAACATCTAAATAATTCATTGTTAGTTATTGTCGAATAAAAATGTCTCAGTAACAATTAAATGAATTGTACTACATAACAGTTTTTGTAAATAATGCTTTTAAAAATTGTTTTAAGTAATTGTTGTCAAATTATAAATCCTTCTGTTATAACTGTAATAAGAACACCTGCTTAACTTCATATTCTTAAATGAAAGTAAAATAAACTCTTATAGGATGTTAAAACAATTAACTTTCATATTTAACAAATCAATTTAAACCTTATATTTAAAGAACTATTAACGGACAGAATTTAAAATTATCATCATGTGATGTAATAATGGTCTTAAAATTATAAAATAATTACACTAGTCGTTCTGCATACAACTTTTAACAAAGATAGAAGCAAGAAGAGATATCCTGATAAAATGTAATATTTAATACAAGAAGAATAATTGATTCAAGAAAAGAAAATGTTTTAATTTTAATTGACGGTGAAGAATAACACCACCTACATTTACTTAATCTGCTGGGAACTTTAAGAAGTGAATACATTTGCAATTATTTCTACAAGAAACAGTTTTTAGTAATTTTAAAGTGTTTTCCTATCCAGTGTACCAACTACCGACCCTAAGAAGATAATCCGGCTCTACCGAAAATTAAACCCAACCTGAAGCAATAATTATTTTTGGGACACCAATCCTTCTTCAAAATGTTACTACAACATCGGGCATGAAGAGAATTACTTCTTCACATGCTATGCTTTTCAGCTTTACTAGGGAATTATAGGTGTGATAGCTTCCATTGCTTAAAGGATGATAATGATAAGGATGATAATGATGGCCGGATAATTTTCGGGAACTGTTGGGCTCTAAGCTTTCTGACATTTGTCTTAATGGTGAAGAAAAATCCCGGAAAAAACCTCACCCAAGAGCCTGTCCGAACCGGGAATCGAACCTGGGTCCGCTGCGTGACAAGGCACATCGGTGGACTAGGTAAGTGTTAACATCAGTAAAATATTTATGAAATGGGATAATCTCTACCCTTGAAAACTCTTGTTAACAGTATCATGTAAGTGTGTCTTTAAAAATAAATATTGCAACAAAATCAAATAGAAATCTTCAAGTTTTGATAGTCATGATCATTATCATCATCCTCAAGGGCCCGTTGGCCCGTTCCACTCCCCGACGCACAATATGCTACATGTCGTCCTTCCAACGACGTTTTGGTCTTCCTACATTTCTTCGGTCATGAGGTTTATAATGAAGCATCTTTTAAAAAAAATATTTGACATTCTTTATACATGTTCCAACTAATTACATTTATTTCTGTATATTCTATTGTTTATATTATATATTTGTAATTCATCTTTGATATCTTGACTTCTCTTTTGATAAAATTTAAATTGAGTTTCCCTTGTGGTCTTATTATGAAATGAGTGTGTATTATTGCTATTACAATCAAACTTCCAGTTCCCATTAATACTATAATATTTTATAGTTTTTAATTTTAATGTGATTGTTGTTAAATCCTTTTTTTTCATTAAGACAAAAGAAAAAATTAAGAAAGTTAAACTCCTGGCGCGACAGGCCTAGAAGCCCCTTAGCCTAACAGCTGGCTGCTGGCCTCACATCCACATGTGCAATCACAGAGGTAGATGATCATCCAGCCAGTGTAGGGGTGACATGTGGTTAGCATGTCGAGTCCCCCAGCAGTTATAGCTGGTTTTCTCAACCTGGTGGAGCCGCTACTTATTGTCTTCTTGTTGTCTTGTAAGCCCATGTTTCCCTTAACAGAGATTTAGGCGCCCTCCCCCTATAGAGAAGGATTTGAACCATACTAATTTAGCTACACTTGTTTTCGTCTTTTGAGTGTGGTCAGCGTTCCGCCTCATACTGACATCTAGGAAACCAAGGTAGTACTACGATGAGAAAATTCGGTAAATTTTGCTTAGAGGCGTTTCATTCAGGCTTAAGGACCTTTCACGAGCCTGAAAATCTTCAGACTCGGGACCTACGGCTTAAAGTCCCTCCCGGAGGACTTGTTCCTTGGATTTTTCCATCCTAAAAAATCAATCGACCCCGGCCGGGTTTAAACCCGCGACCCTCGGGACCAGAGGCAAGGAGCATAACCACTAGTCCACCGCGGCTACTTATTGTAGCTATCCAAATGCCTCACGATGCTAGGTGGGCACCGGTCCTATACTGGCCTAAATAACATGATAAAATGTCTTCCCCCATGGAGAATCGAACCAGCGCAAGTCCCGTTGCTCTGCGCCAAGGATTCCTGCCTTAACCACTTTTGGAAACCTTCAAATTTTTGGGCTCAGTATTGCAGGAACATGGTTCATAAAACGCAAATGCCAAGGAAAGCGAGATACTGGAATAGTACTAAATTCATTACTTTAATGTTAGAGTTATAGTCCGAAGCAAGAAGCAATTTAACCTTAAATTGACAAAACACTAATTTCTCGTGCTAGTTATTTAAATGTGACGGACCGCAATGAAAACGAAATCGTATATAACTGTTATTATTAGGTATATTGTGTAATTCTGCACACATTTAAATAGTTTATTTTAGTTCATTTTCTTCAGTTTCATTAAAAATATTAAATAAATCAAAGCAATTGATGTATCCTATAGGATACATTGCTAATTCAAGGGTTAAAAAAACAGTTGTTGAGAGTGGATGCTTTATGGGGCAGAAAGTTGGACAATAAATAGACAAGAGAAGGAAAAAATGTGAACCACTGAATTGGGATTCTCTACAAGAGCGGCTAGGAAGTCAAAAGGATAGATAGAATAAATAATTTAGAAATAAGGCAATTAATGAATATAGAGAAAGATGCAGTAGAAGTGATACATGAAAAAATATATATTACAGTGGTTCGACATGTAATTAGAATGGAAGATGGAAGTCTCGGACACCAAATGAGCGAAAAAGGAAATGAAGACCAAATAGAAGCTGGACAGATGGAGCAAGAACATCTACGGAACTGAAAAGATTACAAGATACATATGCATTGGATAGGGAAATAATGGAGAAGAAGAAAGAAATGCCTCGAAACTCATGGAACCAAGAAATAAGAACTAGTATAAGAAGAAGGGGATGAATGATATGGAATGGATGGATAGGGACGAGTGGAGAAGGAATATAAGACATTATTGTAATTATATATAGAAGAAAAAAGTTTGAAATGGTATGGATACGTCATAAGAAGATCCTTGATTGGAAAGCAAATGGAAGAAGTTGAAGAGGCAGACCTAGAGAACGTTGGGTAGATGGAGTGATGAGAAGTATGGAAGCTAGAGATTTGAGAGAAGAAGATGCTTTAGGCAGGAACATCTGGCGATAATTAACTTTGGGTTGAAGGCAAAACACAGTATTGTGGAATATTCCTAATAAAAAATGTATCATCATCATCATCATCACAGTACATTCACGAATTTAGACCATTTGTTGACCTGTTTCGGCCTCAAGAGAAACACCATCCAGAAGTCTTTTGAGTGGACGCCCTGGTCTTCTTCTTCCTGCAGGTTGATATCGTAACATTTGTTTGGGTATCCTGTGATCTTCCATTCGATGAACATGTTGCATCCATCTTGACTTATAATCAGAATTTTTTTTTCTAAAGGTTCCATGTGCAGTTCATCTAAGATGTCTTTTTTTTTGTGCTGGTAGTGTGCATCCTGCAGTCCTCCGAAGGTATCCCATTTCAGCAGATCTAAGTCTTTGTATATCCTTCTGTCTCAAAGTCCATACTTCGCTACCATACAAAACAGTTGGAAGAGCCAGTGTTTTATACAGTGTTTTATTATTATTATTATCTTCTTCTTCCTTCCAAGTATTAGGCCAAGGCCTGTTACGATCCTATAGAAAATTTTCCCTCCAGCGTCTTCCGGAAAATTCTCGTATAAGACTTCAAAGCATAATAATAGTCCCTTCGATTGGTTGCTGACCAAAGGAAGGCAAGATCAGTGATGGGCCTGCCATCTTAGAGCCTCTGGTCAGGCTTTTATGGAGAAGAAAAGAAAATAAAGGAAAGAAGAAATGGTAGAAAGGAAAGACTCCCTAGCCCTCGGATGCCCTAATAGCGTCGGGGTCGAAAAAACAAGAGTTAACCAAGAGAGGTTAGATAGTAAAGTTAAAAGAGTGCAAAACACAAGTAAGTGAAAGAAATGTTTTGCTCAGCTTGGGCACCTTGTGGTCGCCATCCACATATCCCCAAGATGAGGACCCCTGAGGGGTTATTATTATTATTATTATTATTATTATTATTATTACAATTATTATTATTACCATTATTATTATGTTTCAACACATTTGCGGTACAATTAGAAGAACATTAGTAAAGAAAGTTCGTAAAGAAACACCCCTAAAGTTTTACAAAGTTTTAGCTATTCCCGTTCTGTTGTATGGCTCGGAATGTTGGACTCTCACCAAAAATTTAATAAAAAAAACTGGAAGCAGCCGAGATGAAATTCCTATGATATGTGACAGGAATTACTCTTTTGAACAAATGGAGGAATGAAGATAATCGATGAAGAATTACAAATAACTCGTCTGGTAAGAAAAAATAGAAAAATATAGAAATAAATGGTTTGGACATGTTAGTAGAATGAGTGAAGAGAGGATACCTTATAAGATGTTAAATTATAATCCACATGGACATAGGAGTCGTGGACGATCAACTAAAAGATGGTGGGAGCAACTATAATATGGAGCCGAAACAGATCAGAAATGGTCTAAACCGTGATGGTAGATTATTATTATTATTATTATTATTATTATTATTATTAAAAACAGCCAAAGCCTGTCCCAAGCCAGGTTAGAAAAGGGTGAGGGGGAGGAGTAACAACCTCGCTAAAAAAACAGGGTTCAGTACGCCCGGCTGATAGTACCCTGTGAGGGCCCCTTATCTAGGGTACAGATACTGCTGCCTTGCAGTTCGTCATTGGCTTCATAAAGGCTAGAAGAAGAAAACCTTGACCAAACATTACCTGGTCCTCCAGGTTGGGGGTTGATGCATCTGGCCAGCTCCTTGTTCGTCACAAAACTCATAACAATGCTAAAAAGCCTAAAGATTTAAAGCCGGACGGAAATAAGAGCAAGGGGACTGGAGGACATGGATTGGTTGGAGAGAGACGAGTGGAGAAGAAAAATAAAACTTTAGGCACAGAAAGATGTGTAAACATTAAACTTCTGTATATAAATAAATAAATAATAATAATAATAATAAAGTAAAAGTAAAGTGATCCCACAACAGACCCGGAGGCCCTTGGGGTAGTAGGAGGTTAAGGCTCCCACTTTTTCTAGACAATCGGCACTTGAAGTCAGCCGGGTTGTCAGCCCTGCGTGACGGCCGCCTTTACCCCCAGAACAAGCGTCTGGTACTCATTTCCGTTAGAGGCTGAGTCGACCCCAGGGCCATAGTGCCGCCAGAGGGTTTGGGCCAGTTTAAAAATCCTGACCCCAACGGGACTTGAACCCTCGACCCTCCAGCTTGTAGCTCAGTGCCTTAACCACTACGCTACGGCGTGCCCCCAATAATAATAATAATAATAATAATAATTATTATTATTATTATTATTATCATCATCATCAATTTACATGAGCTAAGGATATTATTTTCAGGCACCCTATAATGAAGAAGTAAATGAAAGCACTAATCGTCAGTAAGAGAAATTAAGCGTTACAAGAGAGATCAGATTAAGTTTGGAATACAAACAATGTGGGTTGGTTATCCAAGTTGTAATCACGGCCTGTTGTTACGGATGATTAAAGAGTACGGAATACTTCACGCACTCGTAAATCCTTTTCTATTCTTGTGCTCTGGTTGCAATTACATTGATTACAACTATGCTCGAACGAGGCCAATCGCACTAAATGCCTGGATACATATCCGCTTCATTACAAATACAAATGTGATTGCTAATCTCGATAACTTCATTGGTCGGAACTAATCAACATACAATTCCACCTTTTAAAACATTAATATCTGTATAACACATGTTTAATGTTGCAGGAAATAGTATGTTCAAATGGACAATTCTTTATATGTTGCGATCTGTCTGTTTTGAGCAACCGTATTGAGTAAATTATTGACAAATGAGATTAAAATTCATATTTTTTTTGGCACACCAGCCTAGCTAGTTACTTTTCTTATTCTTATTTAAATAATTATGGTTCCTTGTGCATAATTAGATACATGGTCACACACAAATATACAATAATAATAATAATAATAATAATAATAATAATAATAATAATAATAATAGCTTTATTTTACCTGACAGAGTTAAGGCATTAAGGGCTTGTCTACCACTCAACCAGGTTTAAAAAAATACAAAAAAAAAATAGTCTTACATCTAAATTACAATATGCATACACGATTACATGTTATGAATACAATACAATTAATATTTATAATGTATTTTGATTTACTATAAATTTGACGAATTAAATATATAATATGTACAAGATATATAAAAAACTAGGAAAATATTAATGACATAATAATGGAAATGAGGGAAATTTTGAGGAAGTGGCTGAATTCAAATACTTAGGAACAATAATCACAAATAGGAATGAGATGCACAAAGAAATTAAACATTGGCTCAATTCTGGAAAAGCATAATATTATGCATTACAGAGACTCTTGACGTCCCAACTCCTTAAAAAAAACGTTAAACTAAAAATATATAAACTATTATTCTACCAGTTATGTTATATGGGTGCGAAACATGGACTCTTACTTTAAGGGAGGAAAGGAGATTCGAATATTTGAGAATAAAGTTCTTAGGAACATTTTTGGACCAAACAGAGATGGACAGACAGATGAATGGAGATGACTTACATAACAGTGAACTATAGAAAGCCAGGTACAATAAGAACAGTTGAGTCTCGTAACTGCGATGGGCAGGACATGTGGCACAAATGGGGAACGAAAGACGTGCATCGAAGCTTCTTGTACGAAAACCAGAAGGAAAAGGCCCAGTTGATAGACCAAGAATGAGGTGGGAGAATAACATTAACTATGATTTGAGGGAAGTAGATTATACAGGGGATGATTGGAAAACATTAGCTCAGGATAGAGATGTATGGAGAGCTTATTTCCGCGCGGCCATGAACCTACAGGTTCGATAGTGCCAGTGAGTTAGTTAGTTTTTGTACATAGGGCCTATTTAGATATAAAACTTGGCCGGTTGTCAAAATCTAAATCCCTCTATGTGTTAATTTAATAGGCCGTTAGTGCTATTCATAGATTTGTCATGTAATTAATATTTTCCACAAATTTCCTTCAACCTATACCTTATCCGCTCTTAGAGTGCCGAGCGGTTAAGGTAGGAAGCCTTGGCGCAGAGCTACGGGACTTGCGCTGGTTCGAATCTCCATGGGGGAAGAAATTTTCTCATGGTATTTCGGCCAGTATGGGACCGGTGCCCACCCAGCATCGTGAGGCAATTGGGTAGCTACAATAAGTAGCGGCTCCAGGTTGAGGAACCAGCTATAACGGCTGGGGGACTCGACATGCTAACCACATGTCACCCCTACACTGGCTGTTGATCATCTACCTCTGTGATTGACACATGTGGATGTGAAGGGCCAGCAGCCGGCTGGTAAAAGGGCAACCGCTGAAAAGTGGAAAGACCCTCAAACGGAAATCGGAGAGTGATCCTAACATAAACAAACGCCAATTGTATTCTTCCGCCATTCCCACCACAATTACTGTCACATTGACAGGGAGCACGTGTGAAGTATATAAGACACGTGATCGTTGAATGAGGTAGATTACAAGAAACCTGGTGAGATTTTTCACTGAACTTGTGAAATACATTTAAAATAATTGCTTTTTTACCACTAGATAAAGGTTTGCCAGACTTGTGCTTTAAAAATTTAGATGACACAGCAACAGAATATTCCACGCGTTCAGCCATTTTGTTTCATGAGAATCGACAGAAGCATGATTCAAATGCATCATCCATTTAACTATTTCAAGTTGTAATTATTGATTAGGTATATTTTAGAATATTTTCTATGTTTTGAATACTTTTCAAGCTTCTGAATTCCTACACTCCTACTTACCTGGCGTCCACCTTTTGAGAAGTTATCCTCCTACCACAATATTGACACTAGGTCACAAGATAGCAGTCTGCTAACAATTCCTCTTCATAGCATTTCCTCCTATTCTACTTCCTTCACAGTAGCCTCTGCCCGCTCCTGGAATATCCTTCCTCAAGATATCAGGGGTTGCCGCACACTTGGCACCTTTAAGTCACGCTTAAACAGTTACCTGTTGTCTAATAATTATTTTTTCTCTATTTATTTAATTTTATACTATGTCATTAATCTTTTCCTCGTTTTTTATATATATTGTACATATTATATATTTAATTCGTTAAATTTAGAGTAAATCAAAATACATTATAAATATTAATTGTATTGTATTCATAACTTGTAATCGTTTATATATATATATATATATTTATTGTAATTTAGATTTAAGACTTTTCTTTTGTAATTTTTTTTTAAACCTGGTTGGGTGGTAGACAAGGCCTTAAGGCCTTAACTCTGCCAGGAAAAATAAAGCTACTATTATTATTATTATTATTATTATTATTATTTTCATTCACGAAGAATAAGAAGTATATTTTTAATTTAATAAAGGGAACTACTTTTTCACGTACATCGTGCTTGTACATCGTAAGTCGGTGTCCATAACCAATGGAAAGCGAGCAGGCCACATGTTTTTCTTTTAATGAGGATCACTTTAAGAGAGGATAGCCTTTACATACTCTCTGTCATACTCGTGTATATTCGGCGCTCACAAGATTATAACCTTTAAAAATTCGGGAGATCAGTTAGATTCTTTATCTAAGTCAGTACTTGTTGCATTAAACAGATTATAACCAAATTAATAACTTGGGACATTGGAAAAACTATATAATATATTTTTGACGACGAAATGTGTTCCGAAAGGCCTACAGTTTTAACCCTTAAATTCGTAATGTATCCTTTTGGATACATCAGTTGCTTCAGATAATTTAATATGTTAAATAAATCAAAAGAAAACGAACAAAAAGAAACCACTTAAATGTGTGTCTAATTATACAATATACCTAATAATAACAGTTATACAAGATTCCATTTTCACTGCGGTCCGCCATATTCAAATAAGTAATAGAAGAAATTTGTATTTTTGCCAATTTAAGGGTTAAAAAACAATTTAACCAAACTGAGGTAGACACTATATTACAAATATTAATTTAATGATTGCAAGTGGGTTACAATTTCGCCAATACCAGAAGAGAATCGCACAAAGTGTATCGTAAGACAACAGTGTGGCATAGGACAAACAATATTAGTATATTACGAAGCGAGGTTGGGAAGTGGTTTTTACAGAATCGAAGAAAATGTTTAAAAAACCGAGCGAAAGCGAGGTTTTTAATTTCCGAAATTCCTTAAAACACTTCACTAACGTGCGTTGTACATTATTTTTTGAGCGATGTGTTTTTTAATAATAAATAATAGTAAAATAATATATTTGTTCGAAATATTTGCGTTCATTATAAACAATTGACTAACGGTAATAGTGTGGGCAATGTTTATTAGTTGAAACGACAGGAGGCAGTGAGACCAAATTAGTGATAAAATGGCGGCAAGTACGTATTTACTGATTTATATTGTTACAAAAAAAGTTTTGTTCATTAAAATGCAGTGATTCGTTTCGTATAATGTATATTAACACTATATTTGGGATATTTCTTGTATAGCCTACACATAGTATGTCGTACAGTCTACACATAGAAGGCAGTGGTTTTACTTCCCACACGCGTGTTTATAATATGTAACATTACAATATAGTTATTTTATTACAGTATAGTTATTTAGGTTGGCAACCCCGAAATGTAGGAAGTTGAACTTTCAGTCATGGTCGTCATTGCTGTAAAACGACAAAACGCACAATCGCGCAGAAAAGAATCTTTACTTAATAAATGTAAACTTTGATATTCTTATTAAACAAATGAACATCATGAGTTTTCATAAAGAAAATATCAAATCAATAGATTACTTAATAAAATAATATTTTGTTGATGATGAAATGTATTCCTAAATGCCGACAGTTAAAGAAAAAAATAATCATTCTGAGAAAGATAGTACCTTAAAGGTATTAATATTTTTAAATTCTAAGTGCTATAATTACGCACATGTCAGGAAAGAATGCCAAAAAAATCATAATATATGGAATTGGACAACTTACTTACTCACTGGCACTATCGAACCCGAAGGTTCATGGCCGCGCGGACATAAGGTCTCCATACATCCCTATCCTGAGCTAATGCTTTCCAATCATTCCCTGTATAATCTACTTCCCTCAAATCATAGTTAATGTTGTTCTCCCACCTCATTCTTGGCCTACCAACTGGGCGTTTTCCCTCTGGCTTTCCTACAAGAAGCTTCCATGCACGTCTTTCATTCCCCATACGTGCAGCATGTCCTGCACATCGCAGTCTACGAGACTTAACTGTTCTTATTATATCTGGCTTCCTATAAATGGAATTGGACAAACAATATAAAAATATTTAGTTGAAGATGGAATGTAATCTGAAAGGCATGAAACTGTAAAAAAAAAATCAAGTTGAAGTAGAACGGTACCTTATAGGTATTCATTTGATGATTTTAATATTTTATATCTTGAAATAATAGGTTTCATTTATATACTTCTTTCAAATAAAACTATTCTGCTTAAAAAAACAGAATAATAACTTCTTTCAAAGAAAACTATTCTGCTTAAAAAAACAGAATAATAAAAAAAGAACAATCTTTAACATCTTAACTTGTGCAAAAATCTGCAGGAAAATACCTATAATAAATACAGGGGAGGAACGCTATCAAACCTTCCATCCGATATTCCTCTCTTAAAATTCGCACCGTATCTAAAAAAGATATTCTTCCTGAAGTACATAAAAAAGAATACGTGTCTGTAAGATGGCGTGCACGAAGGCTGTTTGTTGAAAGTAGAGTCCAAATAGCGTGGGTTACTCTTCAGTTTCTGTGTACTAGCTCTTCTATAAACATTCTCGCACGAAAGCACTTGTAATGCATCCCAAACTTATTCATGCTGCATTCCGTACCGGCTAAGGACGTCTACTTCTTATTTCTTTTACAAGGATGCAGCATACTTTAAGAAGTAAATTTTATATAGGAATAAAATAGTACCATGCTCTAAATAACAGGAAAACAAACAAGTTACTGTACGAAACAACTACATTTCTCTAAATTAGTATCTGAATATCAAGGGAGAAATCAAAAGTTTGTAGGGCGATGGCTAAAAACGACCATAGTCCATTTTCATAAGTAATACCACGAATGATTTCCAATTTATCTAGAGAATTTGTAAATCAAGAGTGACATTTGTTAGGACCATTTAACGAATAAAATTAAGTTGTTTACTCACAAATCATTGTTTAACTATATTTATTTTAAAATATTTATATATTTAATGTAAACGGCGATGTTTGAAAACAAATAAGAAATGTGAGGTTATGTTCATTCACTGCTGCTTGATCATGTTATTTATTGCCAAATAAGATCGCAATATTGTAAGAGTGCACCCAAGTGGAGAAATAATGAAACACATCAAACTATACATCATAATCAACATTACGGGTTATTCATTTTTTTTAGTAAACAACTCAGTAAAATCAAGGAATCTTTTTATTATTTGCTATATTCAATGTATTTGTTGGAGAAAAATAATGCTTTGATCTGTTCAGAACATTAAAAAGGAGGAGCTTTCTTTATCACAAAAGCAGGAGCTGATAAAGATAAATCGACAAAGAGCGAGGTGAAACACGACTGTCATTGGTTGTAAAACAACATTCATTGAAACGTGAACTTATGTTAAAATGAAGTTTTATTTCTAGTGAGGCCAATGAAATTCTCTTCCCCTCTATGTCGGAGACTGCCATACTATAACATCTTTTAGAAACAACTGAATATTTTTTTTTTACTAACAGAAACATAGGCCTAATATTATTCTTTTAAAAATTAATAATTTATTTTTCTTTTATTTAATAATAATACTGTTAAGATGTATCAACATTTCAACCTTATGTCATATATATTTATATAAGTGACGAATTAATTCATTACATGTTATTATTTTCTTTGTATTTTTTCCATTCATTGTATAGAATGAGGCTATTATTCCTTTATGTGTATTTTTTATTAGTTTTGATTTTAATTATCATTAATGTTATTGGGTTATTAGATCTGATTTTAATTATTGTTCAGTTTGGTCAAATAAAGGTTTAGTATCTAATATTAACGTGATTTTTATATTTGAATGTAACAAATGATTTTCCCGATGATCGAAGGGAAGGCCACATGGATTTAATTTCACCAGGCTAAATAAATAATTTATGAGTTATAATATTTGTTATATTTTTAAAAATTGCTTAATTCAATATAAAACATTTTCTATATATTTTAAAGAAAACTGTACAATTTTTTATAATGGAATTGAGATATTCAGAAAAATATTGTGCATTGGAACTACTCTATAATCTAAAATTCAAAATGTTCATTATTTCAGCATTCGTTTATTTCTTTATTTTAATTTAAGAGGTCTCTGCCTAATCATTATTCACTTGCACTAGTTTGTTATAATAATAATAATAATAATAATAATAATAATAATAATAATAATAATAATAATAATAATAATAATAATAATCATCATCATCATCACTCCAGGGATTAGGCAATTGCCCGTTCCGACTTCATATTGCATCAGCCCAACGTCTTCTAGGTCTTCCAACATCACGCCTTCCTCTTGCTTGATAATTTCTGGCTAACAATGGATATCTCTCCTTACTCATTCCATCCATGTGTACAATCCATTTCTGTCTGTAATTCGTGACTTTATCCAATAAAGGCTGTACTTTCAATTCTTCTCTTATATCCTCATTTCTTATTCTATCAAGTCTTGTACATCCTTTTACTTGTCTTAGGAACCGCATCTCTGCCGTTTGTATTCTATCCTTCTGTCTTTTCACTGGAGCCCAAGTTTCACATCCATACAATATTGTGGGAACCGCCATAACATTATACATTTTTATCTTGGTTTCTTTTCTAATTTTATTTTTGAATGTTCTCTGTATTGTTCCACACACCGTCTGAAATTTATTTATTTTGGAGTCAATATCTCTTTCCACATTGTAGCCAACATCACAGCCCAAATATTTGAAACTAGACACCTGTTCTATACTTTGATTTTCTAAAATAAATTACCCGATGAACCAGACGACTCTACTGGGGAAGATTGACTTAGGTTAATCTTGCTGGTGGATAAGAGGCGAGGGGAACTAAGTATAGCTCACAACGAAGGAATGGCGTCTGTATCCATATTGGGCGGCCACATCTTCGTCAAGTCTTCAACGGTCAACAGGGCGACAAGGAATAGCACAGCTAAACTTGTAGGGCTTGAAGAGCGGAAGAAGCAGCCCTCTCTTGGGGGGTGGATACCCAGAGGAGCATGTGTGGAGGCTCAGAGGAAGCAGCCCTTCCACCATCCTTGTCCTGCGAAGCGCTCGTAACGCTTCCAGGAGACATTTACCTTACTGAGAAGCTTCATGGAAATCAGCCGGATTGTCATAAAATAATAATAATAGTAATAATAATAATAATAATAATAATAATAATAATAATAATAATAATAATAATAATAATAATAATATAATACAGTGCACAATATGCAAAGGTTAGTTAATGAATACCGATTTACATTAATTATCTGTCTGTAAACTTTTGTTATGCAGTGTGAACAGAATATCCAATACCCGAGGTTCTAATTTACCAGGTCGCGGCGCTAGTTGCCTCATCTCCTGCCAAGTGACAGCACCGACGTTCGCTTAGCTGTAACTAATATCAAGAGTTTTCAAAATATATAATATATAATTCGTTTTTCTTCATGTTGTCTCTCCCACTCTCTCTCTCTCTCTCTCTCTCTCTCTCTCTCTCTCTCTCTCTCTCTCTCTCTCTCTCTCATAAACTATAGGAAATATTGTGCGAAAAAAGACAAAAAATTATAACATATTATGAGTACAGAACATGTTGCACAAATGGGGAATGAAAGAGGTACATGGAAATTTCTTGTAAGAAAATCAGAGGAAAAACGTCTATTAGGTAGGCAAGAATAAGGTGGGAGAATCACATTAACCATGGTTTGAGGGAGGTAAATTATATAGGGGATAATTCGAAAACGTTAGATCAGATTAAGGATGTATAGAGAGCTTACATCCACTCGGCCATGAACCTCCGATTGAGGGTCTTTCCACTTTTCAGCGGTTGCCCTTTTACCAGCCGGCTGCTGGCCCTTCACATCCACATGTGTCAATCACAGAGGTAGATGATCAACAGCCAGTGTAGGGGTGACATGTGGTTAGCATGTCGAGTCCCCCAGCCGTTATAGCTGGTTCCTCAACCTGGAGCCGCTACTTATTGTAGCTACCCAATTGCCTCACGATGCTGGGTGGGCACCGGTCCCTTACTGGCCGAAATACCATGAGAAAATTTCTTCCCCCATGGAGACTCGAACCAGCGCAAGTCCCGTAACTCTGCGCCAAGGCTTCCTACCATGAACCTACGAGTTCCATAGTGCCAGTGGGTAGTCAATTTAATTATGAATAATATATTTGTTTACAATAAAAATATAAATAATCGTATTGAGAGACAAGTATCAAGATATTCATGGCAGAACCGAACTCTTATCAACAGAATTTTCATAGGCTTATCAGGGATATTCGTTCAATGTTTTGATAAAAGGAAAGCATGATCTCCGGTAGCTATAACAGAATATGGCAACAAATTGTTGATGTTTTAAGACATATAGTACGTTTACGACACTCAGTTTCAAGTCAATAATTGAATTGAGCTAGTTGTAAGGATTCTAGCAGCACTTAGAATTAGGTTATGCCGACTATTTAACTCATGTCGCAAATGGTAGCCAATGACCAATCACGTTTCAATGAATTCTGTTTTACACCAATGACAGTCGTGTTTCACCTCGCTCTTTATGGATTTTTCTTTATCACCTCCTGCTTTTGTGATAAAGAAAGCTCCTCCTTTTTTAATATTCTGAACAGGTTAGACCATTATTTTTCTCCAACAAATACATTGAATAGAGCAAATAATGAATAGATTCAGTGATTTTACTGAGTTGTTTATTCAAAATATAAATGATTAACCTATAATGTTGATTATAATAGTTTGATGTGTTTCATTATTTCTTCACTAGAGTGCATTCTTACAATATTGCGATCCTATTTGGCAATAAATAATATGATCGAGTTGCAGTGAGTATACATAATCTCACATTTCTAATTTGTTTTCAAACATCGCCGTTTACATTAACTATATAAATATTTTAAAACACCGGTAACTATATTCAAATAATTATTTTTTAGTAAAGAACTTAATTTTATTCGTTATAGAACCCTAACAAATGCCACTCTTGATTTCCAAATTCTCTAAATAAATTCACTCCTCACTTCGCGAGTCGTGAATTTATCAATAATTTGGAAATTACCCGTGGCATTACTTATAAATTCTGACATTTACCGGTCTTCATACATTTACAGTAACATATGATCACGTATATAAATTCTATTAAGAGTGCTTATGTAATAAAATATGAATAAATAAAGTGGAATAATGTTTTCGGTATAGTGTGTAGCATGTGATTGAAACCTTGTGCTTCTGATTGGTGATCTTCCTTTGTAATTAGTGTGTAGTGATGAAAAAAGAAGAGGGAAAGACGGGAAGGAGACCATGCATCATGACCTGACCCTTGCCCCAATCAACTCCTCCGCTACCGTTCGTAAATCAACTACTCTGACGCGCCGGTTACCATCCTTTACTGCCTAATAAAATGACGTCTTCCTAGTTCAGTAGCACTAAATAAGCAAACGTGTTTCATTTTCAATCAAGATACAAAGTTTTGTTTAAGTTTGAAGTTACAGAACTCGTGGCAACGGAAATATACGTTTCCAACCATTGGTTGCTCTTTTAAGACTTATATGTAACAGTTTTTACTCCAAAGTTCAAAGAAGCTACATATTTATTCCTAGTAATTTGGTACGTTAAAGATAACCAGAAACACTCCATTGTTAATGTTAAAAAATATAGCTAGATTGTGCACCAGATTCGTGCATTAGATTGCAAAATTCTCCGCAGTATATGTTGAGAAAGGATATGGTACAGTTGATATTGATTTGTCCATCGGATGGTGACTTTAAGTCTGTCGGATCCCTTGGTGCTTTTCGAAAGGAGTTGGCTATTGCCGACACCGGGTTTCAACTTATATTTTCTCTTCATCAACATACCTCATACAACACGCTTCACACTATACAATAACAAACATACACGCCTATCTGTACACAATCCAAGAATACATCAGCTAAGTAAAGTGTTCTGCCGAAGTGGTGCGTAAATTGAATATAAACAAATTAACACCATCTCTCCGCCCAACGGGGAACCCAAAGTATGTAATGTGCAGTAGAGCACACACGTACACACACACACACACACACACACACACACACACACACACACACACACACACACATACACACACACACACTTAGAAACTGCATGTTTTCTCAGAATCTAACCATATTAGGACGGTAATCCTTTTATCACTGATACGTAAAAAATACTCACTTAATGCAAGGGTACAAATAAAGAACTGTGGAGGAGAACGAATAAAAATGAAATTTCTAACAGTCTATTGCGATACGAGTGTGGTAAACACTTGATACGGATCGAAGAAAAGTTTTAAAAAAAAGGACGCTTGCGCCGAGTTTTTTTTTTTAATTTCCGAGATTCCGTTATGTGTTTACCACATGAGTATTGCATACTGTTTTTGCACTATGTGTATTTATTTTAATAATTAAGTTATTAGCTAAAATATTAATAAAACATAACTGAAGATAAATGTTAGATTTCAGAAGGTGAATCGGCTATATGTGTTGCTGCGGAAAAATAATTGTTGGTCATGTCACCAATTTGATTTGGGACTTATTTCTGATTATGGAGAAAGTTTTAGACGATGCGTACAGTGATGATGAAATAGAAGAGGCGTGGAAAGCTGGATGTGATGAATTAATACGGAAGTTAATACAAATTGCAGTATCACTATCAATATTTCAAAATAATTGTTTTTTTTTTACTTACCGCACTAATGCTTTCGGTCATTTTTAAAGTATTGAGATTTCTTTTGTGTCCACCGCTGTAGTCTCGAGGTAGCGTGCTGCCTTGTCACGCAGCGGGCCCGGGTTCGATCCCCGGTCGGGACAGTTTTTCTGGGTGAGGTTTTTTATCAGGGTTTTTCCTCACCTGTAAGACAAATGTCATAAAACCTTTAAGGCGCAAACGGTCGCCGAAATCATATGGCCATCGCAATTATTATCATTCATATTCATCTTAGATTAAGCTTAGGATTAGGGACTCTCCTGGCGCACCACTATCATCATCGCCCATCATATCATTGGAGCAACGTAACCCCGCCTTCCAGACGCCCCAACCTCAGAAGTGGGTTACAAGTACGCCATGCCAGGAGAGAACACCAAGAATGTCGAAAGACAACCTGGGACATTTGCAAAAAAAAAAAGATTTTTTTTGTTTTCATAGCAACCAAGATTTTATGCGGGAATGTCTAATTATGATGCACATCAACAACAACAGTAAGTAAACAATATTACTTGCATAGTGCAAAAAATAAACTAAATTCAGAAAATGAAAATGGGTTGGTAATGTGTTAAGGAAAGAGAATGATAACATCACAAAAATTACATTTGATTGGGACCCCCAAGGATTGAGAAGGCGAAGCAGAAGACATAGGGCAACATGGAGTAATACCATCAGGGATGAAGCTAAACAAGCAGGGATGAATTGGAATAAAATTAAGGCATTGGCAAACAACATGACCCTTTTTCATTCCTCATTATCTGCCACATGTTCTGCCCATAAATTACACGAGACTAAACTGTCATTATTGCAACTGGTTTCCCATAGAGATGTGTTCACTATTTTTCAGATTTCTCCACTTATATTTTCGTTCGTTTCTATTTGTTCCAATTTTTTCCCCAAGAAACTTATTCTCAATTACTCAATATTTTCCCTAAGACAACAGGCCTATATGAACAGGTTGCTGGTCTCAAAACAACATGAGTTAATTAATGAGGTGGACGCTCATCCAGCCAGTAAAAGGGTGACATATTATGGTTAGTACATCATATCTCCAGTAGTTATAACTAGTTGCTTCAACCTGGAATCGCTATTTATTGTAGTTACACAAATTACTCATTATGGTAGGTTGTCACCGGTCCCATAGTGACCGAAATTCCATGAGAAAATTTCTCCTCCGTGGGGATTCGACAGTGCAATTGCACTGGTCAACATGATTTTTGTCTCATGAGTACCAATAGCTGTACTTAATGCAGTTTTATCGTGTTTTCAAATATGCATTCAGAATTTCTCCGACACCCACAGTTTTTTTATATCAATTTCAGTTAATGGATTTAAATAATTATTTTTTTATAAACGTTTTTTATCCATTTGTCCATTGTAAAATAAATCCAAATGAGCTAACTAAAATGATATCAGCTATGGAAAAGAGATATCAAGGCAAATGGAATCCTAATATGCTGGCCGAATATTGTTGAACCATCAAGAGGGCTGCTCCACAGGCGAAATATAGCAAAAAAATCGTCATTTCTTACTTTCTAGGTGAGCCCGAATGTTCGAATATTGTATAGTTACGAATGTAGAATATATTAAAGTGTTTAAATTATAAATGCCTGTCTCTCGGTAACCTTGCGTGATGGAGAAAAACCGATATCATATTTGAATGCAGGAGAAAAACACTATCACAATAACATATTTTTCTTTCTGAGACAAAAAAAGTTTTAAGTTAAGAAATCATGTATCGCATCCATATGATACAACTGGAAGAATAACAGTTATATATATTTTTAGTCATCATCATCATCATCATCATCTTCCTTCACGGATTAGGTCTTTACCTGTTCCGATCTCACATCTGTTCAGCCCAGCGTTTTCTTGGTCTTTCCACCGATGTTCGTCCTCCAGGATTATAGATACACCTACATCAATGTCACCTTTGATATCCTATCCTCTGCTATTCTTTTCAGGTGTTCTATCCCATTGTTCCTGTGTTCTTCTATTTGTTGAAGAAGTAGTTATACTTTTAGTTCCTCATTAATATTCTCATTTTTAATATGTTCTTCTCTTGTCCAACCTTTCATAGCCTGTAGGAAGCTCATTTCCGCTGCCTGAATTTTACTTTTTTATTTTTCTTTTAGAACCCAGGCCTCACTTCCATACATCGCCACTGATAGTGCCATCGTTGAATAAAATCTTAGCTGTACCTATATCTTTTCTAACTTTGTACCTCAGTGTTCGTCGCATTATTCCACAAATGTGTTGATGTTTCTGCATTTTCCTATGTATATCATTTTCTTCATCATAGGTTATATCGCAGCTCAAATATTGGAAATTTGAAACTTGTTCCAACACCTTATATTCTATTACTTTTTTTGTTCTTATTGGGTACCTTCCATTCAACGCCTTTACTTCAGATTTTTATTTTGAAATTATCATATTACGAGGGCGGATCGGAAAGTAACGCACAATAATTTTTTTCTGCCTTAGTATTGCAGCTAGAATGTTGAAATTTCACAGAGATATAGTTTGATGTTTTCACTACAGATGGTATTTTTTTCTCAGGTGCACCTCTTGCGAGAGAAGCTTGAACTATGCAACAAAGATGGCGCGCATGCTACAGTCGTCCACCTGTGAGGAACAGAGAAGTGTTGTTCGATTTTTGTGGGCCAAAGGGCATAAACCCAGTGAAATTCACAGGGACATGCGTGGCGTGTATGGGGATGATTTTATGGACCGTAGCAATGTCTCCAGGTGGTGTACATTCTTCCAAGAGGGACGCGTGAACCTTAGTGATTCGCCATGTGATTCGCCTTAGTGATTCCTGGCCGGCAAACGCTTTGAGACAGATGTGGAAGTGAAATCAGCAGTGCGCAGATGGCTACACTCCAACCAAACGGACTTCTACGAACAGGGCATATTGAAACTGGTAACACGATGGAAAAAATGTGTTGAGAAAGTTGGTGACTATGTCGAAAAGTAGGTAAAAGATGTAAGTTCATTTGCGATTTTTTCCTTTTTTTACTATTAAACTTTTTAAAAAAAACATTATTGTGCGTTACTTTCCGATCCGCCCTGTGGACGACTGTAGCATGCGCGCCATCTTTGTTGCATAGTTCAAGCTTCTCTCGCAAGAGGTGCACCTGAGAAAAAAATACCATCTGTAGTGAAAACTTCAAACTATATCTCTGTGAAATTTCAACATTCTAGCTGCAATACCAAGGCAGAAAAAAATTATTGTCCGTTACTTTCCGATCCGCCCTCGTATATTCATTAACTAACCAACTAATTCATTGGCACTATCAAACACGTAGGTCCATGCCCGCTCGGATATAAGCTCTCAATACATCCCTATCATGAGCTAATTTTTTCAATCGTTCCCTGTATAATCAACTTCCCTGAAATCATAGTTAATGCTATTCTCCCACCTCATTCTTGGTCTCATCATTTAGGATGAATAATCACAGCCATGCTTCTAGTTGAGCATTTTCCCACTGGTGTTCCTACAAGAAGATTCCAAGCATATATTTTATTCCCCATTCGTGTCACATGTCCTGCCCATCGCAGTCTATAAGACTTAACGGTTCTTATTATATCTGGCTTCCTATAAAAACCATGTAGTTCATTGTTAAATAGTCTTCTGCATTCACCTGTCTGTTCATCTCTCTTAGGTCAAATTTTTTTTCCTAAGAACTTTATTCTCAAACATTCGTAATCTCCTTTTCTCCCTTAAAGTAAGAGTCCATGTTTCGCATCTATATATTATAACTGGTAGGATAAAGGTTTTATACATTTTCAGTTTGATGTTTATTGAAAGGAGTTGGGACTTCAGGAGTACATGTATTGCATAATAGCACGCATTTCCAGAATTGAGCCTATGTTTGATTTTATTGTGCATCTCAATCCTATCACATATATTATTTAATTCATAGATTGATTTTTGTAGCCTGTAGCGTTTAATTTTTCTAGAAACGTTGGGATAGGAAGAGTACCTGTGATGTATACTTAAGTTATATAAACGTTACATTAAACAAGTAACTTCAATAAAACAACAGTTAATACTGCGATCTCTGTATCCCATCCTACCCACCTCTAGAAATCATCAAACCTGCAGATGAGATTTGTTGTTTAATGAAACAATGTACATATTTTGTTCTTTTTTATTTCGTGCCATAGTACGCTAAGACATTAATACGAGAATATCTGTACACACCAGTAAATCTAACAAAATATTACCAGAGTATTTTCTGTTTGCAACACTTCCGCTGCCGGAAAGACAAAATACAAGATAAAGAAGAAGAAGTAGAAGATGAGGTTTGTTGAGGATGGGAACAGGAAACAGCGCAACGAGTCTGCGAGGGAGAGAAGACTTCAGTCCCCTTTAATGCCTAATCTCTACAAGGAAGGTAAATAAATTCCAGTAAAATATACAATATACAGCAGAACTTGTTCAAAGCGGAATCGCATGGGACCAATTAGATAAAATTTGGCATTATAAAAAACAAAAATGATGAACCATTCTTACATTATACAATATCGTATATGTCTTTTTACGTGGATTAATTGTAGTTTAGCTGCCGATAAAAAGTGAAGTATAGTATGTACGAGCGACTTCGACGGTAACTCGCAAAAAACAGTTCCCTTTCGTTAGCGTTAAAAAAGTCTCTTAAGCGCGAATCCTGAAATTAAAATATGCAGTTTCGGTTTCCACTCACTAACTATACTTTCGTCCGCATCCTTTAATTCCCCACAAATTTAATTCCACACTACATTGTGCCGTCTTTTAATTTTGATACCGTGCACCTGTAAAACATCCCCACACTACTTCGTTGATTATTCTACGTTGCTTTCATTTGATCATTTCCTTGCATCCATTCATTAATTATTTTTTCTTTGTATTTTAAAATCTCATAAACGTCGGGCTTTCCACATTCAAATTTAGTCATTATTTAGCGAACTGAGAGTTTGTTTTTCTTTACTTTCAATCATTTTCACTTTTTCGTTTAATGACTATGATACATACGATTTAGCCATCTTTATTCCGGAAATTCAGAACGCTACCTGTGAAAGATACGTACACAATCGGTCTCAGGTCTTAAACTAATATAAGAATTTACAGTGCAGTGGTTATTTGTAAGACAGATGTCACACATTAAATATTTGTTAAACGAACCTGTATTTCGCATAACGGGTGTGCAGTAGGGCCGAAAGAAATTTTCAGATAAAGGTAGTAACTCTACTTCACCCGGCGGCTGGAATCATCCCTTATTGTTATTTCACTATGAAGTGGAAACTAATTTATTTCTCTCTCAGTCTTTCCGCCTTATAAACATTTTTTTTCATAAATCCTTCCGTTTCCGCGTTGGACAGCTTCCGTTTTACACAAAATAAATACACATAAAATTACTGTTATTTCGCCGGGACCAATACATTTGTTCACATTGCACAGATTTCCGCATTATTCACCTGTGTGTATCCTGTGTGTGTGTGTGTGTGTGTGTGTGTATCTGTATGTGTGTGTGTGATATAAAATTTAAAACATGATGTTCAGTCTGAGTAATATGGTTTAACTTTTTAAGATTCTACGTTTGATTTCCATCTGACTCAAGTGTTGAAATATAAAATTTCGCGAAACTTAGGTAAAGACATAACTTAAATAATGTCCTTCCATGTAAATTATAGGAGTAAGTGATGAGAAATTTATGTTTCAGATTATCCGAGCTAGCATATCCTTTTACTTATAAAGCAATATGATGATGATGATAATAATAATAATAATAATGATAATAATAATAATAATAATAATAATAATACTAACAATAATAATAATAATAATAATAATCCCCCCCATCCGATTGAGGGTCTTTCCACTTTTCAGCGGTTGCCCTTTTACCAGCCCGCTGCTGGCCCTTCATATCCACACAGAGGTAGATGATCAACAGCCAGTGTAGGGGTGACATGTGGTTAGCATGTCGAGTCCCCCAGCCGTTATAGCTGGTTCCTCAACCTGGAGCCGCTACTTATTGTAGCTACCCAATTGCCTCACAATGCTGGGTGGGCACCGGTCATATACTGGCCGAAATACCATGAGAAAATTTCTTCCCCCATGGAGACTCCAACCAGCGCAAGTCCCGTAGCTCTGCGCCAAGGCTGGGTACATTAACCGCTCGGCTACGGCGCGGGACCAATAATAATAATAATAATAATAATAATAATAATAATAATAATAATAATAATAATAATAATAATAATGTGAATAATTTTATATATCTAGGATGCAATATCTCATATGAAGAAGAAAGGATGTAAATGAAAAAATATTAATTTTTTTAGGAATTTAGAGTTAATAAATTCTACCTTGAAAGCCACAGTTAGTCCAAAAACATTCAAGATTAAAAGTGTGTAAAACACTGGCTCTTCCAACTCTTTTGTATGGTAGCGAAGTATGGACACTGAAACAGAAGGATATACAGGGACTTAGATCTGCTAAATGAGATACTTTCGGAAGACTGCAGGATACACACTACTAGATCATAAAAAAATGAAGACATCTTAGAAGAATTACACATGGAACCTTTAGAAAACAAAATTTCTGATAAGTCAAAATGGATGCAACATGTTCGTCGAGTGGAATATCACAGGATACCCAAACAAATGTTAAGTTACCAGCCTGCAGGGAGAAGAATACCAGGGCGTCTACTAAAAAGACTTTTGGATGGTGTTTCTCTTGAGGCCGAAACAGGTCAACAAAGGACCTAAATTAGTGTATGTACTATGATGATGATGATGATGATGATGATGATGATTCTAATGTGAAATCCCTAATTTTTGTATCTATAAATAACTGGCATCTCATAATAATCATATAGAACCACTGTAAAAAATCTATTAATAGCTATCACGATGCGAGGTTGGGAAGTGGTTTTTACAGAATAAAGAAAATGTTTAAAAACCGAGCGATAGCGAGATTTTTAATTTCCGAGATCCTATTAAACACTTCACAAGCGTGTGTTGTACAATATTTTTTGCATGTTGGTGTTTTCAAAATAATAAATAATAGTAAAATCATATATTTGTTGTAAATATTTGCGTTCATTACAAACAACTGACTAACGTTAACAGTGTAGGCAATGTTTATTAGTTGAAACAACAGGAGGCCGTGAGACTAATTAGTGATAAAATAACAGGAGGCCGTGAGACTAATTGGTGATAAAATGGTGGCAAGTACGTATGTATTGTTTTATATTGTTTCAAATAAAGTTTAGTTCATTTAAAATGCAGTGATTCGTTTCGTATAATGTACGCCTATATTAACACCATCTTTTGGATTTTTTATATACCTTGTATGGAGTATACATAGAGGGCAGTGGTTTTACTTCCCACACGCGTGTTTGTAATATATAATATAACAGAATAGGTATTTTATTACAGTATAGTTATTTAGGTTGGCAACCTGAAATGTAGGAAGTTGAATTTTCAATCATGGTCGCCATTGCTGTAGGTATGACAAAACGCACTATCGCGCAAAAAAATATTTTAGTTACCACAAAACTGTTAGTCGTTTGTTAACGTTCTTTGTTATTAATTTATTACGCTCCTTATCCTTGAAATTCGTAATGTATCCTATAAGATATGCTGGTTTAATTAAATTAATGTTTTAAATAACAGAAAAGAAATAGAATCAGCAAACCTTATTTAAAGTAGACTGCGATGGGTAGGGCATGTGGCACGAATGGGAAATGAAAGGGGGGCATTGAAACTCTTGTAGGAAAACCAGAGGGAAAGATCCCAGTAGTTAAACCAATAATAAGATGACAGAATAATATTAACCATGATTTGAGGGAATTAAATACAGAGGACGACTGGAAAACATTAGCTCAGTGTAGGGATGTATGAACCTCCGGGGTAGATAGTGCCAGTCAGTCAGCATGTTAGTCCTAGACTGTGAAGGTAAAGAAAGATCATCTCCCGCATTAATATGACAAAAATTAAATGTATTAGTTGAATAGAAGAGAACACACATAAGATCATCATCACCATCATCAACAATCATTGATTAAGCCCATGTGGCTTGTTCCGGTCTCATAGATTCTCATTCAAAAGTTGGATCCATCTCTGCTTCGGTCTATCAACATTCCTGCGTCCTTTTGATTTGTATTTAAGTATAATTTTGGGAATGCGATCATCTTCCATTCTTTGAATATGTTATTTCCATTTTTTTAGATTCTTTTATTCTATCTAAGAGTTTAAAGATATTTAGCTCATTTCTAATATCTTCACTTCTTGTCTTATCTAGAAGTTTGCAACCAGCCACACTTCTCAGAAATCTCATTTCAGCTGCTTCTACGATCTTCTCTTCTGTTTTAGTTAAAACACATAAGAAATACAGAGAAATTAAGGAAATAATAACTCAAGAAATGCATATAACAGGAAAATGAAGCCTTTTATATACGAGAATGAAACGGGTCACTAGGCCTGGAATCTTGAAATCAGATGATGATTATGACGATAAAAATCCAAAGCTCCTCCATTAAAAAATTAAGCTTTTCTTTTGTTGTTTATTTTTCTCTTTTATTTTTTAAGTAGCATATTGTATCTTTTCCTCTAAGAGATATAAGTGAATTATGAGAAAATTACGTGATGCTATGTTGGATTCTCTATGTGAAAGCAGCGTACAGTTTTTGCAGTGTGTGTGTTACACGACCATTAACATTAAGGTAGGTTAAGGGTCAGATCAACACAACTGTCAAAGAACATAATTTATGTGAATGACCAACGTGCGATGCTATTGTTTCGAGTAGGAATAATAATAATAATAATAATAATAATAATAATAATAATAATAATAATAATAATAATAATAATGAAAATAATTTTATTAAGGATTTTCTCTACATTACAGTAGTTATCCTTCAGCACAAATGTGTTTTGCTATGCCACAGATCTCTATTCTAAGCTTCTTCCTCGTTGAGGTCTCTGCTGAACATGCTTCTTCTCACTTCAACAATCCACTATTCCCTGGGTTTTCTCCTCCTCTCCTGCCTTCAGCATTCCAATCTAGCATCATTCTTGGAATTGTATTATTCTCCTTCCTCTCCAGATGTCCATACCACTTTAATCTTCGTTCTTATATTACTTCTATAATATTATGTTTAACATTCGTCATTTCTCAAATTTTCAGATTTCGAATTTTCTCCTTTCTTGATTTAATAATAATAATAATAAAATAATAATAATAATAATATAATAATAATAATAATAATAATAATAATAATAATAATAATAATAATAATAATAATAATAATAATAATAATAATAATAATAATAATAATAATCATAATAGTAATAATAATAATCATAATAGTAGTAATAATAATAATAATAATAATAATAATAATAATAAGTTCGTAAAATAAACACAAGCCTGAATAAAAAAGGCCTCTGTGCAAAATTTACCGACCATTTCCTATCTAGTAATATCTTAGTTACCGACTATAGGCCTATATCTCATCAATACGGTAGGCGGACCCCCTATCAGTCGCTGACATCTTTGGTAAATGAGAATAACAAAATAACTTGGTCAGTAAGTTCCCATTAGGGAACGCCAAAATCCCGGCACAAGGAAGGAAAGGGCTTAAGAAATATTATTATTATTATTATTAGTAGTAGTAGTAGTAGTAGTAGTAGTAGTAGTAGTATCATCATCATCTTCAAGGTATGAGCCTGTTGACCCGTTCCGCTCCCCGGTGCGCTATATGCTGTAGGCCTAGGTGCAGGTCGTCTTTCCAACGACGTTTTGGTCTTCCTACATTTCTTCGGCCTAGAGACCTATAATGAAGCAGCTGTTCTGATATACGATTATTTGGCATTCTTTGTATATGTTCAAACCAATTACGTTTATTTGTGTGTATTCTCTCGTTATTATTATTATTATTATTATTATTATTATTATTATTAGTAGTAGTAGTAGTAGTAGTAGTATTAGTATTATTATTAACTATATAAAGCAAAAGGGAGAAGAATGTTGGGAAGACCATTGAAGAGATGGAAGGACCAATTCGACCTATAATGAGATCGAAACAGGCCATTGGGCTTAATCTTTGTTGTTGTTGATGTTGATGATGATGATGAACTATAAATTAATTGAGTTAATGGCTTGATAATGATTGTGCTGCATATAAAATAATAATTTAAATATAATAACCTACATATTGTTTAAGAAAATATTAGTAAATTAATTTTATAGGCCTAACTGTTTTTGTGTCGGGAGCTTTGATTTAAAAAGGGAGGTAATTCCAAATATGGGTACCGAAACAAGGAAGAATAAGGAATAGTGAGATGTTCGATGTGGAGGCGCTTCTAGAGTTCATTTATGTTTCGATCCTGTGTTTCAGTTACGGTGGGAAAATAGTGACTGGAAGCCAGTAGAAATGCAAAGGGGTGATACTGAGTAGGCAGAGCTTATAGAATACAAGTTAGGTATAATATGGATACTGCCTTGGCGCAGAGCTACGGGACTTGCACTGGTTCGAGTCTCCATGGGGGAAGAAATTTTCTCGTGGTATTTCGGCCAGTATGGGACCGGTGCCCACCCAGCATCGTGAGGCATTTTGGTAGCTACAACAAGTAGCGGCTCCAGGTTGAGAAAACCAGATACAACGGCTGGGGGACTCTACATGCTGACCACATATCACCCCTACACTGGCTGATGATCATCTACCTCTGTGATTGACACATGTGGATGTGAGGCCAGCAGCTGGATGATAGGCAAAAAACAAAAAATGCCAATATTGATCTCAAATGGTCAATTTTTCACCCATCACCCTCTTAAGAGACGAAACCATGATTGAAGAAGAAGAAGCCGAAGAAGAATAATATTACATATGCGGAGTGTCGATTTAATTCGTATTAAGCACAGAACAAAATGCAAGCTTTTTCCGGAATTTTCATAAAATTGAGCACAGCTGTTAAACATTATTTATATTGCTATTGCCGCTGAATTAAAGGCATTTTGCGACGGCTGTAAACATTCGAGAAGATAAACAAATTACTGTGTTCACGTACACGTCATTGCTTGTAAACTTGTATTCTTCACGAGATTAAAGCTACATCAACAGACAATGTTGACTTCATGGTTTGTTAGCCTATGGCCGAGCTTTCCACTCCCGTTTGACAACACATTTTGAATTTACGTGTTGAGTGGCAGTAAAACTGACTGACACTCAAAATACAGTTTGAGCGTTTCACCAAGTCAGCTGCTACATCATCAACACTGTCTCTCATGAACCCAACTCAGGCAAATTTTTGAATCCTAGCTTTGGAGAAAAACATTCATAATGAATAATTTACAAGTCTTTTTTAATATTGATTAGATGTTTTATATCGTACTTTGTGTTATCAATAAAATTAAATATATGGTCACACTTAGAAATACATTATATAATGGAAATGGACAGCTAATGACAAATGAGGGAAATTTTGAGGAAGTGGCTGAATTCAAATACCTAGGAACAATAATCACAAATAGGAATAAGATGCACATAGAAATTAAACGTAGACTCAATTCTGGAAATGCGTGTTATTATGCATTACAGAGACTTTTAATGTCCAAACTCCTTTCAAAAAATATTATACTGAAAATATATAAAACTATTATTCTACCAGTTATATTATATGGGTGCGAAACATGGACTCTTACTTTAAGGGAAAAAAGGAGATTACGAGTATTTGACAATAAAGTACTTAGGAAAATTTTTGGACCAAAGAGATATGAACAGACAGGTGAATGGAGAAGACTTCATAACAATGAACTACATGGCCTTTATAGGAAGCCGGATATAATAACTTGTGGACTGCGATAGGCATGACATGTGACACGTATGGCGAATGAAAGAGGTGAATCGAAGCTTCTCGTAGGAAAACCAGATGGAAAACGCCTAATTGGTAGACCAATAGTGAGGTGGGAGAATAACATTAACTATGATTTGAGGGTAGTAGATTATACAGGGAATGATTGGAAAGCATTAGCTCAGGATAGGGATGTATGGAGAGCTTATGTCCTCGTGGCCATGAACGTACGGGTTCGATAGGGCCAGTCAGTAAGTATATCGTACTTTGTCATAGTCATACGGCGCCATAGCCGCGGTTTAAGGCATCAAGACTTGATGCAGAGTCCCTTTGGGAAGAAATTTTCTCACGAAGTTCCGTCCTATTTATGGGCGACCGCTCCAATACTGCGAATCTCTAACTTTAAAAAATCCATGAATATATAAAAAAATTATAAAGAAGAATAAAATATAAAGAAAAAATCACTGTATTGAGTAACACTAAGAAATTGGGACTGGAAGTATATATCAATAAAACTGTTCACACACAGAAATATATAATGGAAATGGAGAGCTAATGGCAAATGACGGAAATTTTGAAGAAGTGGCTGAATTTAAATATTTAGGAACAATAATTACAATTAAGAGTGAGATACACAAGGAAATTAAACATAGGCTCAATTCTGGAAATGCATACTATTATGCATTACAGGGGCTCTTGTCCCAACTCCTTTAAGAAAGCATTAAACTGAAAATATATATATAACTGTTTTATTCCAGTTATATTATCCATATAATATATGGACTCTTACTTTAAGAGAGGAGACGAGATTACGAGTATTTGAGAATGCATTTCTTAAGAACATTTTTTGGACCAAAGAGAGATGAACAAACAGATGAATGGAGAAGACTACCTAACAGTGAACTACATGATCTTTATAGGAAGCCAGATATAATAAGAATAGTTAAGTCCCGTGGACTGCGATGGGCAGGACATGTGACACGAATGGGGAACGAAAGAGGTGCATGGAAGCTTCTCGTAGGAAAACCAGAGGGAAAACGTCCAATTGGTAGACCAAGAACGAGGAGGGAGAATAACATTAACCATGATTTGAGGGAAGCAGATTATGCAGGAGATTAGCTCAGGACAGTGATGCATGGAGAGCTTATGTCCGCGGGCCATGAACCTATGGGTTCCAAAGCTCCATTGAGTGAGTTAGTTACTTATTACAGAATTAGGCAGGAGAGTTTTACTGCAAGTTCGTGAGGAAAGAAACTAAAAGAATTTACAGTTAAAAATATACATCCTTTCTTTATCTTTTTCATGATACGAATCCAGTTGTACATTACAAAGAAGGGAGTTGGAAGAGAAGTGAGGAAGATGTAAGGGAGGCTTAATTAGTCATTACCAAGGACAGGGGTGGATGTGCTATAAACTTGTTTTATATTTAATATATAAGTAACAAGATAAGAGATAAGAGTCTCAGAACATCCTGCTTCTTGCAACAAGAAGAATTTCAAATTAATTTAATGAGAATGCCAGACTACATCTTTGGATTTTTACTCCTATCCTTCTATTTGAGCATGATATACTTCCATTACTTTGTGGTAGAAACTATAGAAACTTTTCCAAACACATAACCTAATTAAATTACAGTAAAACGTTAGTAATGCGGAAATCTGTCCAATGTGAACAAATTTATTGGTCACGGCGAAATAATAGTAATTTTACGTGTATTTATTTTGTATAGGCCTAAAACGGAATCAGTCCAACGTGGAAACGGAAGGATATTTCTACAGAATTCACGAAAAATGTTTACAAGGCGGCAACACTGAGAGAGAAATAAATTAGTTACCACTTTATTGAATTCCCGTTACGCCAAATAACAATAAGGGATGTTTCCTGTGACCGGGCGAAGTAGATGTTCTTTCTGAAATTTTCTTTCAGCGTCACTGCACGCCCGTTATGCGAAATACAGGTTCGTTTAACAAATATTTGGCGTGTGACATCTGTCCTTACAGATAACAGTGCACTGTAAAATCTTAAATCTGAGACCGATTGTGTACTATCTTTCACAGGTAGCGATCTGAATTTCCGGAATAAAGATGACTAAATCGTATGTACCATTGTCTTTAAACGAAAAAGTGAAAGTGGTTGAAGATAAAGAAAAACAAACTCTCAGTCGCGAAATAATGGCTAAATTTAAATGTGGAAAAACCGAAGTTTATGAGATTTTAAACCACAAAGAAAAAAAAAATAATGAGACATTTTTAACGCTTGACGAAACGGACTGTTTTTTTGCACGTTACTCTCGAAATCGATAGTACATAGGCCTATTATACTTCACTCTTCAACGGCAGCGGAACTACAATTAATCCAAGGTACGTAAAAATACTTATCGATGGTGGGAAATGAAAACCTCATAACTCCATTTTGGTAAATTTTACAGGAGAAACAAATAACTGATTTAAATAAATATGAAAATTAATACAGCAATAGTTCCCACATATTTTACTATAGAACACAAGTCAAGTTATTAATAAATTTGAAGTCCGTATTCTCAACAGATTATGCATCACATATTTCTGTGCTGGCTACTGGAGTTATGTGGTTTTCAATGACTGATGGAGTTACGAGGTTTCGTCGATATACGGTACTCTATAATCTAAGATTGTTTTTTTTAATCAATTGAGTTGGTGTTTACTTGATGAAAATCCATATTTATTAATTAAATAAAAATAAAACGTATTTTTATTTGATTTTCATATTTATTATAAAATTCAGTTACAGCTGTTTCGGTACACTGTACCTTCTTCAGACATGTTAACAAATTATGAATTGTGTTCCAACTGATCTAAGCAACAATACAACAATATTTATTTAAATTTTTTAATTTAACAAAGGGGATTCATTCAAATCAAGTTGAGAATTTAACAGTTTTTTACTACTTTTAAATTTTTTAATTTCTACAGCCTCCAAAAGATCTAACTTCTTACCCTTATCACAAATATGTAAAATTTCAAAATTTGGATCGAAACAATGATTAAATTGGAATAGGTGGTTAGCATATTTTGAATTTTCTAAATTTCTGTTATATGCTCTCATGTGTTCCTTTATCCGAGAGATAAAAGGTTTACCAGTTTGTCCTATATAGACATTGTCACATGTGCCACACTTCAATTTATATACACGTGATAATTTTTTTTTTGTTTTGGTTTTATTGTTTTTTTTGTTTTTTAATGCGGAATTTTGTCTAATGTGGAAAAAAATTGGTCCCATGCGATTCCGCTTTGAATAAGTTTTACTGTAGATAATATGTCAGTACATAGGCCTGCCCGTAAATCGCAATGTGGGGCAAAGGTGCTGTCATGCGGGAGCTGCTTAACCAAGTAAATTTCCTTGCAGACATGAGCTAATGACAATCTCCTCAAAAGTACACGTAGCAGACAAACAAGGTATAAGCTGGATGGGAAATATCCTTTAAATGTTTCTGAAAGGCTCTGATATAGGCTTGAAGTTTTTGAGCCCCAAACTCTTCAGACTGCGGACACATGGCTTAAAGTCCCTTCCGGGGGAATTCCTACTTGAATTTTTCCATCCTATAAAATCCAGCGACCTCGCTCGGTTTTGAACCAGCGACCCTCGAGGACAAACTTAAACCGTAGATGAAAAATACCAATGTAGTTATATGTATGGGTCTATTTATATTGAAATTATCTTAAGTAATGCCACGAGTGATTTCCAATTTATCTAGTGGATTTTGAAATCAAGAGTGGTATTTGTTAGAACTATTTAACGAATAAAATTAAGCTGTTTACTCAAAAATCATTATTTAAATATAGTTACTGGTATTTTAAAATATTTATATATTTAATATAAACGGTGATGTTTGGAAACAAATCCGAAATGTGTCGTTAAGTTACACTTGCCATCCATTGCAACTTGATCATATTATTTATTGTCAAATATGATCGTAATATTGTAAGAATGCACCCTAGTGGAGAAATAATGAAACACATGAAACTCTATGATATAAGGAATCTGTTCATTATTTGCTGTATTCAACGTATATGTTAGAGAGTGAGTCAGTGCAAAATAATGCTCTGACCTGTTCAGAATATCAAAAATGAGGAGCTTTATTTATCACAAAAGCAGGAAATGATGAAGAGAATTCGATAAAGATCGAGATGAAATATGACTGTCGTTGGTTGTAAAACAAAATTAATTGAAAGGTGATCGGTCATTGACTCCCATTTGGGACATTAATTAAATAGTCAAGTTAAATTTTAATTCTATGACAAATGCATAAACATTATGTTTTTTTTTAATTCATAACCATGGGTTATTAAAATTGTGTCTAAATAGCACAAACAGTAGAGTGCATGTAGGCAAACAGATTTCCGATACTTTTAAAATTCGCATTGGGTTAAAGTAAGCAGATGCACAAATTCTTCCACTAGGATTAGACCTTAAGGTCTGTTCCAATCTTATGTTAGAATTGGTCTGTCCATCTTTTACGGGAACTTCCTACATATCTTCCTCATAATGGTCTGTAGTGAAGAAACTGTTGTTATCCATTCTATTAATGTGATCCATCTATTCGTTTCTGTATTGTGCAATCATATCTAAACCTCATTTCTGAAATTTATGTTCTGCATTCCTGGTTTTTGGTTAAGACCTGGTTTTTGGATCCATATAGTAGTGTTGGAACCGACCTTGTCATCATCATTGTCATCAGCATCAAGGATTAGACCTGTTGATCTGTTCCGATCTCATGTTAAAATTGGCGGATCCATCTTTTACTGGGTCTTCCAACATTTCTTCGTCCTAGTGGTTTTATAAAATTTTAAAAAGCTTCTCTTTTCCAAGTTCCGTAAGACTTTATTTTATGGTGCCACGCATGCAAATAAATGTATTTATTTTTTGCAATAACTTCGCATTTTATAAATAACACATTGCTTCCTAGACAATTAAAACTGCTTATCTGTTATTGTTGTGATTTGTATATTGTATATAATTTTATTGTAAATCTGTGCTTGTATATTTATGCAGGTCGAGTGAAGAGAAAGCCATATAGCCCCAGCTGTATCTGAATAAATAAAACATTAAAAGAACAGTGTATGTTTGCAACAAAATAAATTATTTGGTATTAAATTCCATTACTTGAATAATAGGGTTGTTTCTCACCGTATGAGCAGAACGCATTTATGTAATAAAACGGATTATTTTTTAAATTACAAACTATTTCCTCCTCTGAGAGTGAAAATTTTCCCTTTCAGGGAAGCGCAGTATTAAAAGTTATTTAATATTTTCAACTCATAATTAAATGTAAAAATTATATTGTATATATAATAATGGCATGTAAATTAGCATGTAGGATCAATTTGAATGAAATTAATTCATTTACACTGAAAGTAATATGAATATTTTTTTATTTATTTATTTTTACTTATTTATTTAGCCTGGTGGAGTTAATATCATGTGGTCTTCACTTCCACTCTCCAGGACTAACATATGTTACATTAGAATATACCAATCACAATTAATTCTAATATTAAACCCGGTTAAACTCTACAACATTTGAAATGACTTTTTAAAATACTTCATAAACTCCTGCCAGATTTTATTGTTAGTGTTTCATTTTTCAATTTATTTCCCACCATTTACAATGATTTTTACGTTTTTTCTAACAATTATTTGAATATATTTTTTCACGATATTGAACTACATGAAGATATGGCAGCCATATTGATTTTAACGAGTATCCAGTTCGCAACATAGAATCTGTACTTATTTTATCTATACATATATAATGGTGTAGACCAAAATTACTACCATTATTTTAAGCTACAGTTGTTTAACGTTTATATTCTAGTTAAAATTTAACAGAAATATTTTGGTTTTATATTTGAAGATTAAACGGAAATAACCAGGTATTTTTTTTTTTGTCGAAATGGAGTTTGAGCTGATATTAGATTCTCCATACGGAGCATTATTATTTAGAAGCGCGAAAAATTAAAAATGCCGTTTAGTTATGGATTTATTTAGCTCCAAACTTTAGCATACAGCTAAGAAAGTATGTCACCCAGCATCGTGAGGCATATGGGTAGCTACAATAAGTAGCGGCTCCAGGTTGAGGAAACCAGTTATAACGGCTAGGGGACTCGACATGCTGACCACATTTCACCCCTACATTGGCTGATGATCATCTATCTCTGTGATTGACACATGTGGATGTGAGGGGCCAGCAGCCGGCTGGTAGGCTAAGGGCCTTCTATGCCTGTCGCGCCAGGAGTTAAGAAAGTATGTATGTTGTACAACTAGTTTTCATGGATAAAGTGACTTCAGTGAAATTTCATTTATGTGAGTAAAACTTAAATGTATTAGGCTACGATTCTTAATTATCACATGATCAGGTTTCTGAAATAAATTATTTTACACGCCGAGAATCTATAAAACAGAATCCACGATTTTAATTATCTTTCAAAGAAATTCATACTCAGGATTTTAAACTCTGAAAGATCCATCGATCGAAAAAAACGTTGGAATTCCATGCGTTCAAGGTATTGATTTTAAAATTATTGAAGGTAGGCCTAATCATTAGATCACTAGGATGGAATTTATAGTTCTAGTTTCAGACAAAATATATACTTGTTGTAGATATTTATTTAACGAGGTAGAGGAATAGTAAAAACCATGATTTGGGTGAGATAAATTATACAGGGAACGTATTCACATAGGCTTTCACGGCCGGAGTTGCTACGATGATCTTGAAGAAGATTTTCGGGCTGTAGGCCGTGGTCGTGAGGAAACTACAAGCCTCACGACCACGGCCTACAGCCCGAAAATCTTCTTCAAGATCATTATACAGAAAACGATTGGAAAACATTAGATCAGGACAGGGATGTGTGGAGAGCTTATGTCCATGTGGCGATGAACCTCCGTGTTCGATGGTGCCAATGAGTTGGGTACTCAGTTACTATTTACGAGGGGCTTTGGTTTCCGGACCGGTTAAATATCGAATTAATACAATTTTTAAACCGGTTAAACATCCAATACAACCAGTTGTACTAAATTTCATGTCATGTTAGTATCATTGTTAGCTCGGTTGACAGTACTTTTTATGGTCGGAGATTTGACTGAAGATGAACGGGATTCCGTTTGAAACCTGGTATCGTAAAAAATACGAAATTTGTGAAGTGAGGTATTTGAATATTACTTTGACCATATGTTAAGTTTATCATAAACATATTAATAATTATTAGAATTGATAACTGTGTACTACTGTGCTGTATCCTTTTAGTATTTACCACGTGTTTTGTTTAATTTGTGCAATTAATACCCATAACACAATTTAAATAATTTCCTTATAATATTAATTATATGAACATATGATCCTAAAGTTTCTATTCCTTCTCCTTTCTTCTTTGTTTCTGTCAGTACGTATGGAATGGAAACCTGAGGGAAGACGAGGCAGAGGAAGATCTAAAACATCCTGTTGTCAGGGAATATGTATGAAGGAGAAACATCTACAATCAGGAGATTGGATGGAACGACAAAATTGGCTACTAGGAATCGGACGATGTCAAAGACATTAATCAACTTATGATCTATCTATATTAATTACTTAATAAAAGCTTCGTATATTTAATAAAGAGTGATTCCGACTTAATTTACTACTTTGGAAATGGACCTCCATGAAATCTAACTGGTGGCCCATGTTATATACCATTGATTTTTTTTTTAAGTTTTTTAATGTGCTGTAAAATGCAATTCATTTTAAAATGTAGGCGGAATTTTTTGTAACCTTTTTTATATGTAGGCGTATACCAAACTTAACCTTGAATTTTTTAAGGTCATTTGAGTTCGATACAACCTCTTCTTTATTTAAAGTACACTTTTTTCCCTCGAGGTGAGCAGAGAAAAAATAAATCCAGCAATGAATTTAAGTTGCGTGATTAAGCTCAATAAAATGTAGGTAACTTATTAACATTAGTACTTTGAATAGAGTATAGATTTTCTTGTGAAGTGGATGAGTAGAATGAAGCACAATATTCAAGTTCCGTGACTCGGTTCTATATAATAAAACCCGCTATCTTGTTGCTATCACTCACAAGGCATTCCCATTATTACGTCATCGCTGATAAGGAGGGGTATACTCTCCACTTACATGTTAATTAAGCGCAAATGTGCGGGGTTACCCAGCAATAAATCTTGTAACTACATTCCTCAACTTAAGAATAGCACGCACGTGTGTAAAATTTAACCAAAATGCTTTGACGTTCCAAACCAAACAACCTCCGTGTATACTCTATTCCGTTTGCTATCATCGATTATTAATGTTCCCAATATCAAGAGCCTATGTTCAATTTATAGGTTTACAGGTAACTAATTACAGCCTACAAAGTGTTCCATGGTAAGTCCCGTTTGTGTTCCCGAGCACTTTACACGAGTGAACAGTTTCCGCTTGCGTGTCATGCGTATTGATAGAGCTAAACGTCTGTACCATTGGCCTGGAGAAAACGCGCGTACAAGTTACATAAAAATAAAATGTTTTAAACATGATGATGTTGATAATGTATTTTTATATACAAATTTTCAATGTTTATATACATCTTTCTGTGCCTAAAGTTTTATTTTCCTTCCCGACTCGTCCCTATCCACCCACTCCATATCCTTCAGTCCTCTTGTTCTCATTCCAGTTCTTACTTTTTGCAATCATAAGTTTCGAGGCCTTTCTTTCTTTCTTCTTCCAGGTGGACACCACTATAGCATTTTTCTGGGTAACCTTTCTTCTTGAATTCGTCATACATGCCCATACCAATTTAATTGTTTTTATATTAAATAATCTACTATTGAATGTTTAATATCCATTTTTTTCTACTTTGACCTTATTTTTTATTAGCGGACCCAGCAAACGTTGTTCTACCCGAACGTTCAATTCTCGTGTCATGGCCGAACGATACAAATATGAGTTACTTTTTTTACCTAAAATTCACTAATTAATAAGTTTGCTAGAATACTTCTCACTGTCATCTGTTGTGGCTCAAGAAGCGTGCATAATGACGTCGCATTGTTGTCGCGCGGAATATGTCAGTAATGCATATGACTAAACATCTGACAAAAAAATCTATAACCCAATCGCAGCGCCACTTACCGGGTCCAATTGTGAATATGCACCATCCAGCAACCCACTCAAATACACACAAAAAAATTAATCAAAACGATCTAGTCGTTTAGGCAGTTTTTAATTTCGGATTTCAAGTAAACTCCACTTCTAATTGTCGGATTTTGCTCATGTTTGACAATACCTACCTAGGTTTATTTGAATAGGATTTACTGAATTTTATTGTGGAACATCGCAAATTGTTACCGCTAGAGCGATTTTTAAATTTTCACTTCAGATGAAATCCTACACCTAATGGTTTTAGACAGTCCATTTGTGAATCTAAACCATCCAGAGTCCCATTCAAACACAAACAAAAAATTATCAAAATTGGTCGATCCATTTTCGTGTTTTTGCGAGACTAACGCACGGCAATTGATATATATATATACATATAAAGATTTAGTTTTCCAGCATATGTTGCTGCTCGCCTCAAGAACTCCATTTTCATATGATGATGATGATGATGATAATAATAATAATAATAATAATAATAATAATAATAATAATAATAATAATAATAATATATTTTTTAATGCCCCCAGTTTGTCCTTTTACACATTTCTGGTGTTCTCTGCTGGCAATGGCGAAATTTTAACCCACGTCTGAGGTTGGGGTACATGGAAGTGGGATTACGTTGCCCCGTGATATAATGGGTTGATGATGATGATAGTGGTGCGCCAGGAGAGTCCCTAATCCTAAACTTAATCTAAGATGAATATGAATAATGATGATTGCGATGGCCATATGATTTCGGGGACCGTTTGGGCCTTAAAGTTTTGCTGACATTTGTCTTACAGGTGAGGAAAAACCCCGATAAAAACCTCACCCAGAAAAACTGTCCCGACCGGGGATCGAATCCGGGTCCGCTGCGTGACAAGGCAGCACGCTACCTCGAGACTACAGCGTTGAACATAATAATAATAATAATAATAATAATAATAATAATAATAATAATAATAATAATAATAATAATAATAATAATAATAACAACAAATTACTTCGTTTAAATTATTTATTAGTTATTTATTTATTTACCCTGGTGGAGTTAAAGCCAATGGACCTTTTCAATCACTCACCAGGACAATAATATGTTACATACTCGTAAAACACAACAATCAGCATAATTATAAGATATTATATGAAGATGTTGGTCACATTGACAAACATAATAAGTGATATCTGTAGGATAATCCATCCATAGTAATTCTGCCCGAGGGCAGGTCTTTCACTGCAAATCATAGCATTTTCATGCTATTCTTTGCAGCTTTACTAGTGAATTATAGGTGTGGTAGCTTCCCGTTTCTTTCCACACCGGTGAAGGATGATAATGATTGCCGAATGATTTTGGAGGACTGTTGGGCCCTAAGCTTCCTGAAATTTGCCTTACAGGTGAGGAAAAACCCCGAAAAAACCTCACCCTGGAGCCTGTCCCGACCGGGAATCGAGCCAGGGCCCGCTGCGTGACAAGACAGTGGTGGACTATATCGGAATATACCTGGATGACGTCACTTATACCTACACCAATTAGAACGTTCCTATCTCTTAAACTTATAGTGCAGAGTAAGATCTTATGAAAAGGAAAACAAACATAAAAATTCTAGAATGATATTTATGGTTATGAAAACGTACAGAGAGTAAAATGAAAAGAAAAGAAATCAAAAAGTGACCCCAGAGTTTTGTCTCAGTCACATATAAAAAGGAGCTGTAAACTGGTGTATCGTGCAGTATGAAGTTCAAACAAAGAACAGATCCTGTGCTAAAAGTCGTCACTTTATTGCTGCTAGCAGAGAGATTTATTTATTTGTTTTACTGCTACAGTCATGGGCGCGACCATAAACAATTTGTAAGATATTCCCGGATTACTGCAACTTTTAGTGTAATTTATATTCTAACATAAAACAGGGGGTTCACGTGCTCTCGAGATCAGTGCAGCCAACATAACAATGTTATCCTTCCCCATATTACTGTTACGTTTGTTTCATGAACGAATCCTGCGGTGTTTTATTGGTGACGTTAAGAGGCAATATCATTAGGCCTTCATTTAAACATAGGATTAACTTAACATAAAACCTTTACCTTTGTAAATGAGGAAACCTTAACACGCAAGCCCCAATTTATCATAAGTAATTGAAAAGCGAGCAGGTCGCTTATTTTATTTTGATGTTTGACGCTTCCAATAAAAAGATCTCAGCCTAGGTCTCATTTGAAAGATTGTCGATAGAGTTTTCTGTTCTACCCTACATATTATGATTTCTCTATATTACGGTATATATATTTACCCTAACAAAACTAATTTTAACCTTTAAATTGGGGAAGCAATAAGTACGCAAAAAAGTAGTTCCCTTTGTTAAATTAAAAATAAGTCCTTTGAATATACTTCTTATTCTTCATGAATTAAAATAATAATATTCAAAACATAGGAGTATTCTAAACTATACCTAATCAATAATTACAGTTTAAAATAGTTTATTAAATATGGATGATGCATTTGATTCATGTTTCTGTCGATTCTGATGCAACAAAATGGTTGAAGGTATCGAGTATTCTACTGCTGCGATGCCATCTATATTTTTAAAACACAAGTCAGGCAAACCTTTAACTAGTGGTCAAAAACACTTATTTTAAAAGTATTTCACAAGTTCAATGAAAAATATCACCAGCTTTCTTGTAATCTACCGTGTGCAACGTGTCTTATATACTTCACACGTGCTCTCTCTCAATGTGACAGTAATTGTGGCGTGAATGGCTGAAGGATGCAACTGAAGTTTGTTTATGTCAGGATCACTCTAAGAGAGGATAAGTTATAGAAAAATGTACAGAGATTTAATAATTTATTTTTTAATTGAATAGTGTTGGAACAGGTTTCACACTTCCAGTATTTGGGCTGCGATATAACTTATGAAGAAGAACAAAACATAAATAAGAAAATGCAGAAATTTCAACATATTTGTGAAATATTCAGACGAGCACTGAGGAACAAAGTAATAAAAGGATACGCAGCTAACATTTTACTCAACGATGGCACTACCATTGGCGATGTATAGAAGTGAGGCCTGGGTCCTGAAGGAAAAAGAAAAAAGTAAAATTCGGGCAGCGGAAATGGGATTCCTACGAGCAGTGAAAGGTTGTACAAGAGAAGAACGTATTAGAAATGAGAATATTAGAGAGGAACTAACCACTTCTTCAACAAATAGAAAAACACAGAAACAATTGGATAGAACATCTGCAAAGAATGACAGAGAATAGGATACCAAAGATGACACTGATGTAAAATCTTGGAGGAAGAAGATTGGTAGGAATATCAAGAAAGTGCTGGGCTGGACAGATCTGAGATCGGAACAGGCAAATACCTAATCCGTGAAGGATGATGATGATGATGAATTATGAAGCACATAATAAAACAGGAATGGATAGGATAATCAAATGAAATATTTTACATTGCAGGGTTGTGATAGGTCTATTTAAAAAAATATTTGAAACTGCACAGTGTTCGATCGTGGCTTAACATGAACGTAATACTTGTTGATAATACAGCACACTTTCCACGAAAAATGCAATCGAAAAGCTAACAAAACTCCCACTGGTACTAGCATTATCAGGTGTTCCAACTGCCAGAATCACCCGCAGTGTTGTATTGACGTAATTATAAAAATATAAATTCAAAATCGCAATGTATCTGGCAGGTGGAGGCAAAACTAAACTGAACTCTCAGTTTCATGCACATGCCCCATGTAGACTAAGCAATTTCCGAAATATTACGTTAAAACAAACAAAAAACTGTAATTTCCAGCGGTTTCCAGTTTAGGTGATATCAGAAAAAAAAACTTTCTAGTATTGTTCTGTTAATGAAACTGTAGAGGGTAGCTTAATTAAATTATTTCTGCCAAGCTTATTACGTTATTTGATTAAAATATTACTTTTTATTTCCACAAGTTTTATTGTTTCTGCTAACTTCTGTAATATCGGTTCAACTGTTTACTGTTTTCAATTCTATATCTGCAAGCAAAAAAGTATAACTGGACACATTTAAGTCTGACTATTTAACTCATGCCCCAAATGGGAGTCAATGACCAATCACGTTTCAATGATTTCTGTATTACAACCAATCAGAGACGTGTTTCACGAAATAATTATCAACGTTAGGATTATCATATATTAAGCAAAGCTCCTCCTTTTTAATATTCTGAACAGGTCTGACCGTTATTTTGCAGTGACTGAGCCTATAACAAATACGGCTACCAGATTGTATATAATAGTGCTTACATGTCAACATTTGTAGCAATTGATTATACCACCAAAAAAAGAAACCACTGTTTGCACTTTCTTAAATGTATACGACATCAAAAATGAATTAATATACAGATTGATGTGTTTCATTTTTTCTCTCACTAGAGAGCATTCTTACAATATTGCGTTCCTTTGGCAATAAATAGTATGATCTGGTTGCAGTGATAAACAAAAGAAGCAGTAGAAGCGTAGGCTACCTATCGTTTCTCATTAGTTTTCAAACATCACCGTTTACTTTAAATATAAAAATATTTTTAAATAACTGTAGTTAAATAATGATTTGTGAGTAAACAGCTTTATTTTATTCGTTAAATAGTCCTAACAAATGCCACTCTTGATTTCCAAATTCTCTAGATAAATTCACTCCTCACTTCGTGAGTCGTGAATTTATCGATAATTTGGAAATCACTCGTGGCATTACTTATGATTAGCAAATATATACATTCTATTTGTTTCCAGGTTTTACAACGTCATTGAATTCTTTTGTGCCCTATTTCAAGATTCTATAACCAATCTACATTCCACACCATTTTCCCATATTATTTACTTCAAACCTCTTTCTTCAATTGTTCTGACTATCCTTCTGTCCACATTAGTTTTGGCCTCCTCCATTTTCCCGCTGCTTTCATGTTCTATTCATAAATATTGTTCCATAATCTATCGTCATTCATTTCTTCAAACCATCTTAATTGTGTTGTTTTTTATGGTATCTGGCTCTTTCATATTTTCTCTTGTAACACACACACACACACACACACACACACACACCACACACACACACACACACACACACACACACACATATATATATATATATATATATATGTTTAAAATTTTATAATGTTATAGCAGTTCCACTGTTATATGGGAGTGAAACTTGGGAACTGCGAAAGAGAGATTAGAATAAAAAAAAACAGTCAACAGAAATTAAATGTTTAAGACCCATTAAGGGACGTTCTAAAATAAAATGAGAAACGAAGATATCTGCAAGGACATCAACATCTTTCTCTCCATGAAAAAAAATTGGATTGTAGAAGTAGATGGAATTTCTATGTATTGAGGATGCCAACATTCCGCATTTCAAGACAAGCCTATGACTATAAAGCAACAGGAAGACGGAATCTTGGACGACCAAAGAAGCGTAGGAAAGAGCCTATTTAACTATAACAAATGCCGGAAAGGAGATTCTCCTAAACATTGAAGCGATGATGGTGATCAATATATAATATATAAATTGATGTATGTATGTCTTTTATAGACTATTAAACCGCTCTACAGAACATCATAAAAATTTGTACACGGTGAGTGTTTAGTCGCCATCTATTATAATCTAAAACTATTTTGTGTAGGAGATCACCTGAAAAGAATAAATACCCGGAACAATATCGGGTAATACGAGTAATCAGCTCGTTAGTTGTAATTTCTCCCCCTCGTAATCTTTGCTGATTATCGCGAGAAAACCATTTCTATTTAATATTGTGTCTAGTGTTCCAAAAGGTCTCTGCTGTTATTTACAGGTAGGAGACTCTTTAATTACCTTGTTATGAATACTTGAAGAAAACCGACCTAGACAAAATCTTAGTTTTCAGTCCCAATTTCTCGTTATGTATCTATTAGTAATTATACATAGTATCATGAACGTATGGAATGTGCTACTCATTTAGTACATAATGTAATTGTATTGTTATCTAATTGTAATATTATTGTGTTTTCTTTTTTTTTAAGTATATTATTACCAAACATCAATTTATTGTAACGGACTTGTCAACAGCACGTACGGCTTACTACCCGTGCGATCCATATTTGTAAATAACATTGTATGTATCTTACTTTTAACTTTTATAAGATTCATGAGTGTTCCGTTGAGGTATTATTCAAAATTAATATAAAATTATGGAATATTCACCTGAAAGGTCCGTCTCCTCAACTTAATTAATTATTTAACTGTAACACTTTCGGGACTTGTCCCATCATCGGCAGGATTCAAAACTGGCGTTACAAGTTAAATAATTAATTAAGTTGAGGAGACGGACCTTTCAGGTGAATATTCCATAATTATATATTAATCTTACTTTTAGTTCAATAAAGTCCTTATGTATAGTACACAGGTCAATTGGATGAAGTATTGGCTGATGTGACATTGCTTCTACTCACTCATACCAGTCAAATTTCTTCATCTCTCCTGCGCTAACTCCCTTGGTTGAATTCATATTCTTTCATCTTGTTACTTTTCTCATTTATTAAAAATGGCAGAACGAGCTCTACGGCCATGGGGAAAGCAATATTGTTGTAGGTGAACATAGTTCCGAACTACACATGTTTGTCAATATTTGTCATATTTTTCTCCTTCAAGATATTAGTGGTTACTTTTAAGTTACGCTTATACAATTACTTGTTTTAATAATTAATTGTTCTCCAGAACTAAATTTATTCTATGTCATTAATAGCACTTTTTTGTCATTTTACTATCTTGTACACTTTATATTTACAGTTATATAATGTATGAGAAGAATTGAAGGTACAGCCTTTATTGGATAAAGTCACAAATTACAGACAGAAATGGATTGATCACATGGATGGAATGAGTAAGGAGAGATATCCATTGTTAGCAAGAAATTATCAAGCAAGAGGAAGACGTGATGTTGGAAGACCTAGAAGACGTTGGGCTGATGCATTATGAAGTCGGAACGGGCAATTGCCTAATCCCTGGAGTGATGATGATGATGATAATGTATGATCAAAAACATAAAATAGTCAATTTGTAGGTCCTTCTCCTCAACTTAAGTTGTTTTATAAAACTCTTTAGGCATTTCGGGACTAGTCCCATCATCAGCAGAATACATTAGGTCCATACTTGTTGACCCTTGTTGAAGCAGGGTCAACAAGTACGGACCTAATGCATTCTGCTGATGATGGGACTAGTCCCGAAAGGCCTACAGAGTTTTAAAACAACTTAAGTTGAGGAGATAGACCTACAAGGTGACTATTTTATAGTTTTTAATCATACATTATATAACTGTGAATTAACACTTCAATGGAAACTTACTGTGAATTTTACTAGAATCAACACTTTATATTTAATTAATTAAATCTAGATTAAACTATACGCTCAGACCGGGACTTGAACCCGAGACCCTTGGTTCTCTAGACCAAGTGCTCTACCAACTGAGCTACCTGAGCAAGTACCGATCTAAACGCAAATCTTTCTCTATATACATTGTAATTCCCAACCACCAAATGCTGTGAAGCCATGCCATGCTTCACAGCATTTGGTGGTTGGGAATTACAATGTATATAGAGAAAGATTTGCGTTTAGATCGGTACTTGCTCAGGTAGCTCAGTTGGTAGAGCACTTGGTCTAGAGAACCAAGGGTCCCGGGTTCAAGTCCCGGTCTGAGCGTATAATTTTTCTCTTCAAATATGATTTATCCATCATTGAGATGTACGAAATCAATAATAGTTTAAACTGATTGATATTAATAATCCTCTTAGTTCTTAGTTTATTCCCATAAGTTGGTTATATTATTGTACTTATAATATTATTAGTTATCTTCCAACGTTACGTACCGTACTTTTAATAAGTCACTTTTAGGTTATTTATAATCGGCCGCGGTGGACTAGTGGTTATGCTCCTTCCCTCTGGTCTCAAGGGTCGCGGGTACAAACCCGGCCGGGGTCGATGGATTTTTTTTAGGACGGAAAAATCCAAGGAGCAAGTCCTCCGGGAGGGACTTTAAGCCGTAGGTCCCGAGTCTGAAGATTTTCAGGCTCGTAAAAAATCCTTAAGCCTGAATGGAAAAGCCTCTAAGCAAAATTTACCGAATTTTCCCGTCCTAGTACTACCTTGGTTTCCTATATGTCAGTATGAGGCGGAACGCTGACCACGTACCACTCAAAATGACATCTGTACGAAAACAAGTGTAACTAAATTAGTATGGTTCAAATTCTTCCCTGTAGGGGGAGAGCGCCTAAATCTCTGTAAAGGGAAAACATAGGCTTACAATACAATACAAAAGGTTATTTCTTCTTAACGTATCATTGAATTTCAGGCACTTTTCGTCTTTAATCAGACAGCACACACAATTTTAAATATATAGCATTCTTCAGGTTGATATTAGAATACTGCTATTTTTTTAGTTTTAAAAATATTTCTCTTTAGAGTACTAAAATCTATTATTTACAATAGAATTCCCTGGAAGTTATGACAGGAAATAGTAAATAGAATTAATAAAAGAAAATTTGCAATTGCTTGCCTCAATGGAATATTGTGGGATAAAAATATAAGTAATAAAAATAAAATTAGTATATATCACACAATTGCTAAAAGCATCATTACTTATGAAGCAGAACTTTGGCCATTAACAACAAAAACAAATAAGTAACTTTTGGCGACGGAAATGGATTTTATACGAAGAGCGGCAAGAATTTCAAGAAAGAAAAAAAATAGAAACTCAGTTATAAGGGAGAAATTAAGATCGAAGACACTATTTTACACGCTTTATATTAGCTTGACCTGTATCTATCTATCTATCTATCTATCTATCTATCTATCTATCTATCTATCTATCTATCTATCTATCTATCTATCTATCTATCTATCTATCTATCTATCTATCTATCTATCTATCTATCTATCTATCTATCTATCTATCTATCCTATCTATCTATCTATCTATCTATCTATCTATCTATCTATCTATCTATCTATCTATCTATCTATCTATCTATCTATCTATCTATCTATCTATCTATCTATCTATCTATCTATCTATCTATCTATCTATCTATCTATCCATCTATCTATCTATATATCTATCTATATATCTGTCTGTCTATCTATCTATCTATATATCTATCTATCTATCTATCTATCTATCTATGTACGGAATCTTTCAACGCGATTTTCACCCACTTAAAATCATCGGATCGACTTGAAACTTTGTATACTTGTAGAGGACCCGTGACAATACAATAATTTCATATCTATTTAGATTATATTAAAAAACTCAGCAATTAAGATGGTACGGACATGTCCAGCGGCTACCAAAATGTGTTTTGGAATGGAAACCTGATGGAAGACGAGGCGCAGGAAGACCTAAAACTTCCCGGAGTCAGGGAATATATTTATACATGAAGGAGAAACATCTACAACCAGGAGATTGGATGGACCGACAAAATTTACTATTAGGAATCGGACGATGTCAAATACATTAATCAACTGATCATCTATCGATTCCCCTGAAAATATTTCAATGTGGGTTAAAATTGAACGTGAAATAGTAAAAAGATTTATCTTCAAATATAATGAAATGGTATATCCTACCTGTTGTTTGGTGATGTAGATTGGTTTGTTTAGAATAATCCACGTGACGGTCTCATGGCAGGCCGGCATTGTTGTTGACCCGTCGTACGTCATGTAGTATTCTGTTTCAGGTAACAGGCCGCGTATGGACAGTCTTTTTACCTCCACTTCTTGACCTGCAACATATTCAACAGTTCGTACTTGTAGTCCGCTTAGCCTTAACCCAGTTCTTACGTCTTAAAGATGGACCCAAAGGTTAATTACTAATCATCTGTTTTCATACAACGTAGTGTATCAAAGTTTCATCATCAATCAATCGAAAAGTGGCCTAAGATCCTTGCGAATGGTGGCCCACTCTCTTCGCTGTCGTTTGACCGACAGTCCGGATCCCTGGTCATATACCAGTTGCTGTGGTATGTTGATTACAGATGGTATATCTAATGTATAAAAAATGTTTGTTTGTTTGTTTGTTTGTTTGTTCGTACTTCATACGCGGCCATACCGTTGATCCGATTGTGATGGGGCTTTTCGCAAATGTTCAGGAGATTCCCGGGATGAACATAGGCTATAAGGGAGTTGTGATACTCAACTCCTAGACCCTTAAAAATCTCCCTTTGTAGTGGAAAACGTGAAAAAGTAGCTCTTTGGACGCTTAAATGGCTTACGCCGCCTAAACCATTACAAATACACAAAATTAATGTACACAGAATTGAATATCTCGAATAGCTATACAAAAAAGTCCGCGACAGCATATATTTATCTCTTACGGATAACTCACAACAACCATTTTTGTCTTTCATTGATGACAAGAAGATCGAGAAAAGTACGTAGATTCCTGTGCAAGCATAGCAGCACATGGAGGGTATTCTTTTACGGATAACTCACAATAACGAATATTGTCTTTTATCTAATGTATGCCAAGAAGATCGAGATAAGTAGGTTCCCGGGCAACACCGGTAATCAGCACGGGGAATCTTAAAATAATTACGATATACATTTATAATTATTTTTCATTTTACTTATTGAACTAATCATAAGAAGTACGTTAATTTTTGTCTTTCAGCTCATTTATGCCAAGGAGATCGGGATGAGTAGATTCCCGGACAACGCCGGGTAAATAGCACGGGGTATCTCAAAATAACTACGATATACATTTTTCCTTCTACTTATTTAACTAAACATAAAACACATTAATTTTCGTATTTCAGCTCATTTATTTCAAGAAGATGGGATAAGTAGATTCGCGGGCAACGCCGGGTAATCAGCACGGGGTATCTAAAAAATATAAATTTATAATTACTTTTCCCTTCACTTATTCAACTAAATATAAAAGCACATTAATTTTCATTTATTTAGGCGTAGCAGCGCACGCCTGGTATTAGCTAGTTAGATATAAATATGTACGTTATAATCTAATAATAATCAAGTTTTAGTGCAGTTTAGTGCACGTGCTATTGGCTCCATATTACCTAATAAGGTATAATCAACTAACTAACTAACAATCAACTCACTGGCACTATGGAACCCGTAGGTTCATGGCAGCGCGGACATAAGCTATCCATACATCCTATCCTGAGCTAATGTTTTCCAATCATACCCATGGCATGGATCCCCTGAAGTAATCCCCGCCCGGAGAACCGAATGGGGACTATTTTACCTCCGGAAAATTTTACCTCAATGGAACCCATCTCAGCGTTTCTTGGCGGTTGTATTTTAAAGATGAAATATTGTCACTCTTTCAACCAAGGTACTTTTTTTGTCTGGCTTATAATCCTATCGGCAGGAATGTTACAGCCGGTATAGCTCTCGGGGTCATTTAAGCACGCACGCCACTCCATCACGGCAAACCTAACAAAGTATAATAGTATTAATTAATTTCTGTGGATCGGAATGTGTGTTATTTAGGCATGGGTGACCTTTGAAACAGTCCTGCATAAGTGAGATTACTTTTAATGTGTATTTTAGAGGTATTGGAAACCAATCGCCAATTTGGCTTTTATTTATTTATTTTATTTTGGAGACAAAAATTATGGCATTTCAAGGTGTAGATCCTGTCAGAAGCAAAATTGTACTGGACAATACAATTTTGGAGCAGGTGAATAATTTTACATATCTAGGATGCAATATCTCATATGAAGAAGAAAAGGATGTAAATGCAAAAATATCTAAATTTTTAAGAATTTTAGGGTTAATAAATTCTATCTTCAAGCCACAGTTAGTCCAAAAGCATTCAAGACTGAAAGTGTATAAAACACTGGCTCTTCCAACTCTTTTGTATGGTAGCGAAGTATGGACGTTGAAACAGAAGGATATACAGAGACTTAGATCTGCTGAAATGAGATACCTTCGGAGGACTGCAGGATACACACTACTAGATCACAAAAAAAATGAAGACATCTTAGAAGAATTACACATGGAATCTTTAGAAAACAAAATTTCTGATTATAAGTCAAGATGGATGCAACATGTTCATCGAATGGAAGATCACAGAATACCCAAACAAATGTTAAGATATCAACCTGCAGGAAGAAAAGAACCAGGACGTCCACTCAAAAGACTTCTGGATGGTGTTTCTCTTGAGGCCGAAACAGGTCAACAAATGGCCTAAATTCGTGAATGTACTATGATGATGATGATGATGATGATGGTATACTATTTTTGTACGTTAATTTATGACTATTATGCCATTTAAATGTAGAGTGAATACATACTACATATATTTTTGTGTTAGTGTTTGATGTATTCCAATTCTTCCGTTATTTCAGCATAGAAAAGCTTCATCAAGCCTCAGAATATTTGTGTATAGACGCGGATCATCTCGAAAATGTTGGACTTTGAGATATTTGTTTGGGTATTGGGACTTTTTTTTTCTGCAATGCTCATACTTGTTATTTAGTAATTTTGTACTATATGTGATTTAGGTGGACCTGTCGAAGGTCGCGCTCTTGTGATGTGAAAGCCGTAGTTATAGCTCAAAAAGAGAGATTTATAGAATAAACAAACTTTTGAAATAACACTATAACAGAAAAAGAGGCTAATTTATCATGGGTTCTGAAACCAGCTATTTGTGAGATAGTTACGAATTTGTCCTTAGGAGCCACCTGGTTTTCATTGGTACACTCAGACACACAACTCGAAATAAAAAATAAAACTCTATTTATCTAACTTTTATTTATTTTGCCTGGTGGAGTTAAGACCAAATGGTCTTCTCTTCCACTCAACAGCACAAACATAAGTTACATTCAAGGACAACAATCACAATAATATAAGATACTAAACGATTAATGGAACAATAATAAAAATTAAATTTAATAATACAATAAAGTTAAAGACAATTATAATTAAAACTAGTAAAATAATATATATATATATATATATATATATATATATATATAATAATTTTATTGCAGCCAAATAGCCAGGATTAAAGTAGAATACAATTTAAATTTACATATTTGCATATTCACACATTGTCTTTGTTCTTTTTGTGCATAGCTCAATGTGATATCGGTCACACGATTTTTCGCATAGCGTACATTTACCAGTCTATATTTGCTTCATGAAATTTTGTGTTGCTGCATATCAGGTGGTGGAATCCATGGACTGCCAACCTAGTGATGACGTATCTCATTTCGAATTTTCTTTTGTCCACGCACGGTCCACCATTGCCCCGGTGCTGTAGAATTCTGGATGTATTTCTTCCCTTTTTCTGTTCAATGTTGCTAGCAGCTGCTCAGATGCGCTGGTGCTGGGCAAGAGTACGCTTGTTCTGAGGTCGTCGATGAGAAAGTTTCCTTCGCCAGTAGGTATGCGAGTCTTGAATGTGTTACTTTTGACACTCCTAATACTGCCTTTATATATCTCGCTTTCACCCTTTCTAGAGAGGAAAGATTCTTCATTGTTAAATGTGTCCATATGTTTTCTATGCCGTATGTCAGTATTGGTAGAATTTTTGCTCTAAATAATAGCATTGCCGTCTCTAAGGTGAGAGATCTAATGTTTCTTATTTCGTGCATTGCCATTATTGCCTGGGTTGTCTTTTCTGTGATATGTTTTGTGAAGCATTTGCGCTTGTTTGTAGCGTGATACGGTACCTAGGTATTTGAAGTCTGGTACTATTTTCAGTTTAGTTTCCCTTATGTATATCTCTTCATTTATGGCGGCTCTTCCTCCGTTTCTGAAGATCATTGTGTCCGTTTTTGATATATTAATGTCCAGCTTGTTCTTGGAGCACAATTTTTCCACTTCGTGTATTGTTTCCTGTAGTGTTATGTCTCTGGAACCGATTACGATGTCGTCCGCATATGCGCACGAGAAGATACCATCTTTTTGGGTAATTCTAAGGATTTCTTCGGTTGCTAGTATAAACAGTAAGGGGCTAAGTGGATCGCCCTGCAGTACTCCATTTGTTTGAATGATCGGTTTTGACATGACGATGTTATCTGAGACATATATTTCATTCCAGCTCAGCAGTGTATTGATGAGGTTCGTCCATATTGTTGTTTCCTAGTGTCTCCTTTAGTTTTTCTATCACTAGTTGCCTGTCTAGTAGATCGAAGGCCTTCGTGAAGTCTATGAAGACGGTATAAAATTTTTCTCTGTCTTCTAATGCTTCCCAAATATGCTTCAACAAGAGTTCGATTGCGTTTAGAGTTGACTTTCCTTTTCTAAACCCGAATTGATTTTCTGGTAGATGCTCATCTATTTCCTCCCTTATTCGTCCTGTTATTAATTTGGTGAAAATTTTGAAGGGACAATTTTCCAGAGCGATACCTCTATATTTGTTGGGGTCTTTCGGGTTTCCTTTCCCTTTATATAATACCTTGACAATTGATTTTCTCCATTGTTCAGGTATGGAGGCTGTTTGTATGCATTTGTTGTATAATTTTATCCAAACCTGGTCTAACAGATGTGCCGTGTCTTTTATGTATTCATTGTATATTCCGTCCGGGCCCGCTGCTTTCTTGTTTTTGGAGTTACATATTGCATATCCAACTTCTTCTGTGGTCAGGGGTATCCAGTTTGTGGGTATTGGTGTTAAAATTTCTTGAGGGTTCCTTTTGCCGCAGATTGGTCCCTCTTTATTGAGTATGTTGTTGAAATGCGACTCCCATATTTCCATGTCAATGTAGTGTGTTTGCGCTTGTTCTTTGGGCGGAGTGCTAAATGTGGGTCTTTCTTGGCCTCCTCCGCTAGCATCCTGCCCTCTTCCTCCAAGAAGGCGCTTTCTTTTCTTTTATTATTCTCTTGTAGTGTTTCCTCTTCTCGGCGTATGTGAGTAGAAGAGCGTGGTTCTCGGTATTTTGTTTCAGTTGTTGTAAAGTATCTAAGGTATCTCTTCTTAGTCTGTAACATTCATTATCGAACCAGGGTTTTGCTCTTCTTTTGATTCGGTGATTCGTGGCTTGTCTTAGTATTTCGCCTAACATTTGAGTAGCTTCCTCCAGTCGCTCATTTTCTATTAACGTTTCTATTTGCGTTTTTGTCTCTATCTTAGCTTCTACTTTTCCTATGTCTATCTTCCTTGATAGGTGTTGTGTTGTCTCTTCCTGTGTCTTTTCCCATTTACCTTGAATATTTATTTCTAGTGGTATATGTTTCCTTAATGCCGAGTGGTTTGCATTCCATAATGTATATATATATATATATATATATATATATATATATATATATAAATATATATATAAACTAACAAAAACAATAATAATTAACAAGTACTTATTGGATGGAAGTGAAAGTTCAGGCCAACAAAACAAAAGCATAAACTATATCTGAATTATAAAATTATGTAATATGGAAGAATAAATAAAGAACAGTAAGAGAAAACATAAAAACCTGTATAAAACAAACTTTAACTTATCGTATGGAAACTAGAGCAGAAAAAAAACTGAGCGTCTAATAGCAACAACACAAGTGAAAATACTAAGAAGCATTGCAGACTACAGTTTATATGAGAAAAGAATTAATGCCGTTTGTCCCGAGTTTGAAGATTTTCAGGCTCTAAAAGAATCACAAGCTTGAATAAAAAAGCCTCTGTGCTAAATCTACTGATCTTTATCCTAGTTGCTAGTAGCTGTGTCATTACGTCGGTATGTTGACCGCATACCATTCAAGATATCTCTAGGGAAATAAGAGTAACTCAATTGGCCTAGTAACTCCTAACACGAGAAGCAAAGGCTCACATTACACATTAGGGTGTTAAGTCATTTTATATATATACACGAGAAAAATATAATATTGACTATTGAACTCATGCCCCAAATGGGAGACAATGACCAATCACGTTTCAATTAATTCTGTTTTACAACCAATCACAGTAGTGTATCACTCGATATTTTTCAATTAAGTTTATCATATCTTCCTTTTTAATATTCTGAACAGGTCATAGCATTATTTTGCAGTGACTGACTCTCTAAGAAATACGTTGAATATAGCAATTTATATATTAAGATGTAAGAATCATGGAATGCATGTGGTTCCCAGATTGTATATATAGTGCACGAATGTAACCAGATAACGCTGCAAGATATAACAGAAAAAATTGTAGCAATTGATTATTCCATAATAAAAAGAAACCACTCTTTATAGTTTCTTAAACGTATTATTTACGTTCCAGAAAAATATAATTGATATATTTACAACATAGGACATCAGAAATTAATTAATATACAGTTTTATGTGTTTCATTTTTTCTCCACTAGGGTGCATTCTTAAAATATTGCGATCCTTGGGCAATAAAAATATGATCTGGTTGCAGTGATGAACAAATTAAGTATAACAAACATTTCTCATTTGTTTTCAAACATCGCTGTTTACATTAATATATACATATTTTAAAATAACTATATTTAAATAATAATTTGTGAGAAAACAGCTTAATTTGATTCGTTAAACAGCCCTAACAAATGCCACTCTTGATTTCCAAATTATCTAGATAAATTCTCTCGTCACTTCGCGACATCGTGAATTTATCAATAATTTGGAAATCACTCGTTGCATTTCTTATGAATATTCAGTAGTAGATTATACAAGACATAAGCAGTTAAACTGGTATGGGCATGTATGACGAATGCAAGAAGGAAAGTAGCACCTGAAAAAGAAAGAAAGGAAGACCTCAAAACTCAAGGATGGAAATAAGAACTGGAATGAAAAGAAGAGGACTGAAGGACATGGAATGGATAGTTAGGGGCAAGTGGAGAAGGGAAATTAAAACTTTAGGCACAGACAGCTGAGTAAACATTGAAATCTGTGTATACATGACAAATATATACAAGAACTCACTCCAAACCATGGCCTAACAGTAGTTCAACAATATATTTACAAGCATACATAATAATTAAAAACATTTGTATTTTTGACGAAACATAATATTTTAAACTTACCTCCGTGTCTAATATCATCAAGTTGATTTGTAAGAATTCTTAGTTCTGGATTCGATAAATCACCAAGCTGAAACAAAAAGAATACAATAGTAAGTTAACTTGACTATTTAACTCATGCCCCAAATGGGAGTCAATAACCAATCACGTTTCAAAGAATTTTGTTTTAGAAGCAATCACAGTCGTGTTTCACCTCCATAAATATCTAATTTTGATTACCAAATTAAGAAAGCTACTCCTTTGTAATATTCTGAACAGGTCAGAGCAATATTTTGAAGTGATTGACTTTTTAACAAATGCGTTGAATATAGCACATGGTGAACATATTCCTTCGACCTACACATTTGAGAATACTATATTCAATAATTGTGTTTCTAATAATAATTTTACAGAGTTGTTTCCAAAAAAATGAATTAATAAACAATAATGTTGGTTATAATATAGAGTTTGATGTGTTTAATTTTTTCTCCACTAGGGTACATTCTTACAATATTGCGATGCTATTTGGCAATAAGTAGTATAATCAAGTTGCAGTGATGAACAAATGAAACATAACCAAACACTCAGACTCACTCAGGGATCCGTACTATCACCATTGCTATTAAATATTTATACAGCCGACGTTCCTGGGAGGACACATAAGCAAACGGCCCTGTATATACCGACGACATTACGATATATAGTAAAGACAGATCCTTAATTAGGTGTATTAGAAAGGTGCAGAGAGGCCTACGAGATATTGAGCGGTGGGCTGATAAATGGAGAATCAAAATTGGTAAAGAGAAGAATCAAGGCAACGACCAAGTATTAATGGTGCAGAAATACTTGAATATGACGAAACTCTAATTAGATATCAATCCACTGTTCAGTATCTCGGGGTTATACTAGATGGCCGCCTCACGTGGGCTAAACATGTCGAGAAGATTCGAAATAACTTTTATAGACTTTTTCACAACTCAAGCCCATATTGAGAGCCCACTCTCTGACACCTCAATCACGTACGTTGGTATACAGGGCTTATATACGCAGCCAAATGATTTATGCATGTCCCGCATGGCTGACCTTATCAAAGGATAAGATAAACTTGCTTCAGGTTCTTCACAGCAAGTGTTTACGAAGTGTAGGAGACTATCCAATTAGGACGAGAATCACCAAAATTCATCAAGATTTAAATATTAACTTTCTTCAGGAAGTGATGAGTAAATTTGCAAGAAACTTATATCAAAAAGCGACTCTGAGCGAAAATGCTCTTATTAATAGCCTAGGGGCATACAACGAAAAGGAACGGACGAAATATAAAATGCCAAAGTTCTATCTGGCCTAGAAAGTTAGATGCCTCTAGGCCTACTACAAAAGTATAAATAACTGATTGAACTTAACACTTCCTAAAGAAGAGATCAAGGTGATTACACGGTATCCTGGAGAACCTGAAGCGAACATGCCTCAAGAATTGCCAGTCTCAAGACAACCCTTGGGCATTGGCCACGACCTACAGCCCGAAAATCTTCTTCAAGATCATCAAAGTAATTTTATGTTCTAAAAATATTTAATGCATAAATTTAACATACAACAGAAACTAAATATATCTTATTATTCATTGTTAAATAAAAATCACATCTTAATAATAAAAATATTTCTAATAGATAAAGATCATCTTAACAATTACCATTAAATGTTATTTTAATTCATTGTTGTGCAAATTTTAAAATAGTTCTATTAAACTGTAAATAATATATATATATATATATATATATATATATATTATATTTGCTTAAATAAAAGTAAACTAAATTTTGATTGGTATTTAAAGGAATTATCTCCATTATTTGTCCTATTAGATTTGATCTTATATTACACATAGAAATTAATCAATCGAAATAAAACATCTGATCACATGACTTAGTAATCAACTTTATAATGTTGATATATTTTATTATTCCTGCATCAGATTTCAAAGCGAATGGAAGCTAAAGCTCCTCGGCATATATATTTTTAATTTCTCCTTATATATTGAGTGGAGAGAAGACTGAAATTTAAATTTATTCAACAAGAAAAATATAATTTGATATTGGCAAAGTTTAAATCCACCAAATTATTACTAGTAAACTTGGAAGACGATTCAACTGTATAAAATTAAAATAATCATTTCATCATAAAAATTAGCACTTATTGTAGAAGCGTTTTTTACCAAACGAATCCTCTATCCCAGTGTTATTTCATCTAGCCTCTTTAGAGTGTTTTCTGGTAAAAAATATTTGTTCTTGATGTCTACAGAACTACCCATTTGGCAAAGACAACGATGAATCAGATTAAATGGTGTAAGAGTTGTTAAGGCAGATATTTTCAAGCGGTTAGTAGATGACGGGATGTTTTAGTCGAAATCTGATACAAGCCGCGTCCTTAATACTCCCCCTATGCACCATCCATCAATTTGCACAGTCACAATATAATGTCAGAGCTCTGTCATCCAGGCCGGGAGCTCAAGAACAACATGCTACCTCCTGCACCAGAGGGTGTGTACGTCAATCGTTATGATACTGCCCAATCCTACCAACAACTACATAAGTGAGATTCATTCCAATATCGTTTCAATAAACATAGCCTATACTAGGGCATTCGATAAGTAATTGCAAAACTGTTGTAATATCACAACAAATTTATTCAGGTTAGGCCTATTTTTGACATTAGTAACTTGACTTGTCAAATCAACTATACGTTGCCAAATCTTTGGAAGACGGCGCAGTCCATCTGCACATCCGTATTAGATCATCACTGCATGGACACCGACATAGTGCGCCCTGGGTACTTTTTGACCTCGGTAACCAAAATTTCAAAACCACGCGATCAGCTACCATTTTGCGCCCTGGGGACGTTTTGAACCCTGCACGAGTACCCAGCTTACTGCTACCATATTGCGCTGCCGTGTTTCGATCTACTACCTTGTGTATATACATTAGCATAGAGTTCATAATTATCAGTACTATTCAAAATCCTTTGCCCGGGCCCATGAGAGGCAAAGATTGATTCATCCTTCCTATCCAAATTCATAAACATTAATCAACAATAAGTCTTAAAACAAACGGTAGTAATTTATGATGCTTACCAGGTTGGAAAAGGTGAGGAGGAGGAGTAACAACCTCGTTAAAAAAATCCTGGATTTAGTACGCCCGGCTGATAGTACTCTGTGAGGGCCCCTTTAACTTGGTACAGATACTGCTGCCTTGCAGTTCACCATAGGTTTGATAAAAGCTAGAGGAAGAAAATCTTAGCAAAAAATCACCTGATACTCCAGGTTTGGGGTTCATGCATGAGGCCAGCTCCCTGTTCATCACAAAAAAACATAACAATGCTAATAAGCCTAAATATTTAAAGCTACAGGTCACACAGGTAAAAAAATCAAATATTTTAAAATTATAAGTAAATAGTAGTCTATTGTGATATATATATAGTATATCATATACATTTAAATTATTTTTTAAGTTTGACATCCGTCCTATATTGTTTTGTACTTTATTTTCCTTTCTAATAATTAATAATACCACTAGGAGAAGAAATGTTGGAAGACCCAGTAAAAGATGGAGAGACCAATTCTAACATGATATCGGAACATACCAGCAGGTCTAATCCTTGATGATGCTGCTGATGATTATGAATAATTGCATGTTAGAGTGCACTTTGCTTTTTAAATTTGCTTCTAAATTTATATTTTCCGTTTTAGTTCTTTCATTAACTATAACTTTATCATGCACATTTTCAGCACGAATTACATTCTGTCAGGAGTATTTGCCCATTCGGATTTCAGTACAGCTTACAAATATGTACACTGAACCATACGATAAGCATTAAAAGATTAAAAATATACCTGTTGGCAGATGCCGTCGTTCTGAACTTCATTAGAATGATGTATTTAAAATATTATTTGGAGGCCTTACGGAAGTTAACTTCTATCATCAGCAGGATGCGTATGCGCTACTAGTTGAGGTGTTGTAGACGTTGCTGGTCTTGATGCAGAAAGACCTCCAAATAATATTTTTAATACATCATTTTAATAAAGTTGAGGTCGACGGCACCTGCCAACAGGTACATTTTGAATCTTTTAATTTTTATCTTATGACTATTCGCCTCAACGGAATTTGATATGAATTTTATTAGTATTGTTACTCAACCATGTTCTTTAACTAAATGACTTTATACGTTTATGGATGCTTCACTTTGTAATTCAAGCTACATGCGAGTATTTAATATATTAATACATTTTTAAAATGTACGAATGGCATAGAAAGACGAAACGTGTGTTTCCATCAGACCAATTTGCCCTGAGATAAAGCTGCAGACTTAAAACGCTCCTGTAATATAGGCAGACCGCAAAGGACAGGTAGACAGCTGTCATGGATGACTCTTAATGGCCACTCAGAGAAAGAGCTCGAGAGAAAGAAAGAGAGAGAAATAGAGGTGTTAAAATTAACGTTCTATGCGTTACAATCTATGTGTGAGATGAACAAAGCACAAAGCTTTTGCTAACTTTAATCTTCACGCGATGAAACAGAAAAGAGCGATGGTGAAAGGTTTTTGCTTCAAATTTAAATATTTCTCTACTGAGGACAGATATTTTAATGTTTACACGACTTGAAAGCTACAAAAAAGTCAATACTGTTTCTAGATCCACCGCATTGGTCTAGGGCAGAGGTTCCGATATTTTTTTGTCTCTTAGACCACGTGCCATTTTTTTTTCTGTTTTTAGTGCAATAGCTCCATCATAAATATTGAAGAAAATTACATTGTATAGTTATCTTATATAAGATTCTAGATACTTCGATTTCCAATTATTTGGCCTCTGGTTTCCAGTATCTATCCTCCAAACATAATTTAAACACACGATCACAGCATAATCTCTTGATTAATATACTGCATCATAGGACATCCAATCTGTCTACGTCATATACGAGTATTATCTCCACTTATCACAACTGGAATTCGCTACCACATGAAATCAGGGGCTGCAGGACGTTAGCATATTTTTAAAAAAATAACATATACATTTATTTTAGCTTTAACATAGGCTTGATCAATACCCCATGTAAGGTACAGTACACGAATTAATTGATCTTTCTCCTTTAATGTATTAGATATATTATTATTATTATTATTATTATTATTATTATTATTATTATTATTATTCATCCGGTATCATGGCAGCTGTCGCCGTCTTCCGGAAACCAAACGCCATTCCTCTCTGTCCATCCATTGATCTGCCACCAAACCTCTGATATTCATAACCGCTTGTACTACTTCTATCCAAGTTTTCTTCAGTCTTCCTTTCTTCCTCCTTTTAATTGGGATCCATTCCATAACAATTTTAGGCAATCTTTGCTCTGGTATTCTTTTGACATGGACATACCACTGTAATATTTTCTTTTCTATAATGTTTATGATGTCCGGGTCCTCTTGCACACCCATCACTTCCCTTATTTCTTTATTTAGTATTTTATCAATTTTTAGATTTGCCAGCTGATCTTCTTCAAACATCCATTTCTGTACTTAAAATTCTTTTCATTTCCCTGTTAGGAATATTCCAGACTTCTGCACCATATGTTAAAATGCTCTGAATTAAGGTTTGATATATTTCTAATTTTCTATTTTTTGTGATGTTCATTATTATTATTATTATTATTATTATTATTATTATTATTATTATTATATTATTATTATTATATTTATCGTATAAAATGTTGTTTATGCATGAAATTTACATTGCAATTTTCAATGCACTTTCAATGTACGGGGTATCTAAAAAAAACCACTGAGCAACAAAAAATAAACTTTTTTTTTGTCTCAGAAAGAAAAAAATGTTATTTTGGTAGTATTTTTCTCCTGAAATCAAATATGATATCGGTTTTTCTCCATCACGCAAGGTTTCCGAGAGACAGGCATTTATAATTTCAAACACTTTAATATTTTGTACATTCGTAACTACACAATATTCGAACATTCGGACTCGCCTAGAAAGTAAGAAATGACGAATTTCTATTATATTTCGCCTGTGGAGCATCCCTCTTGATGGTCCAACAATAATCGGCCAGCATATTAGGATTCCATTTGCCTTGATATCTCTTTTACACAGCTGAAATCTCCTGAGTTAGCTCATTTGGTTTTATTTTACAATGGACAAATGGACAAAAAAACTTTATTAAAAATATAATTATTTAAATCCATGAATTGAAATTGAAATAAAAAAACTGTGGGCGATGGAGAATTTCCTACTACATATTTGAAAACACGATAAAAACTGCATTAAATACAACTATTGGTACTCATGAGACAAAAATCATGTTGACCAGTGTAATTACGATATTAAATTTTCCATTCACTTATTCAACTAATCTTAAAAAACACATTAATGTTTAATCTTTCAGCTCATCAAGAAGATCGGGATGAGTAGATTCCCGGGCAACGATCGGTGATCAGCACGCGGTATCTAAAAATAATTACGATATAAATTTATAATTATTTTTCCTTTTACTTATTCAAATAAACATACGTAAAGACACATATTGTCATGTAATTAGGGGTAGCGACTCACGCCGGGTATTAACCAGTAGGCTATAAATGTAAGCCAGTTGTTTCAAATATTAGCATCTGTCCCTATTATATTTTTGAATGGACTTGTAAGAATAAAATAACCTATAAATTTAAGTGCACCGCAGCAATGATTGTAATCATTTGTAACAAATGTAAACACGGCAGCAGACATAGAGAAGTGAATTTTGTTCAGATTATCGTGTATAACATATTTCAACATTTGAACATGTTTATTGACAGCTCAAACTGATTCACAAACCTCAGAGCAAACCGCACAAATACCGCAAACTCCATAACTCTAGTAGCAAATGTTTGTAACGCCCAGCCGTGTGTTCTCAACAAAATGATTCCCATTCAACTCACCAGAAAACATTTAAATTTCAACATAATATGACATCATCGTCTTTGCTTTAATTGTTGTCTATTTATTTTGTGCAAAAATAGTTTTTTCGAAAAATATTTATTATTTATTTTTATCAGGTTTCACATCTTCCTGCGTCCAATTAATCTACTGACATTATCCTCCACATCTCTGTCATTCCAATCTCCATAGTCCAATTCTGTTGTTGTTGTTGTCTAATGTGCTGCATCTAACACTGAAGCCATTAGCAGTCTTGCTCTCCAATACTTTGAGGTCTTAGAATCTTCATGTTTGACAGCGGTACAGTTGTCCATTTCTTCACCTGGGTGATTGCATAAAATCCATTTCGGTGAAGGCAGAACGATGATTTTGAGAAGGTGTTTTGCTAGGCAGTCGTGGTCCGTTATCATCCTAAAATGTGCTACTTCTGTTTTTCTTGGTATGTTCGGTATATATGATTTATTAGGCATTCCCATTTTTTTGTTACTGGCCACGGTTTGAAGTCTATTGTCATTCATAATTTTTGATTTTAACTTTATGTGGCGTTTCAATTAGGAGTAAGGTGTTGGTTTAGATCTAGGCATTTTTTCAATGCGAGATCCTTTTTTGGCGAGATCAGCTGTTTCATTGCCGGCATTCCCACAGTGGGAGGGTAGCCATTGGAGGACAACTTCTTTACCACAATTTTGTAGGTCAGTAATAATGTCATAGCATTCTTTGCAATCAAAACTTTTTGGTCAGTAAATTGCCAGTATAGCTGCTTCGGAGTCACAAAGGAGCACTAATTTGGAAAACATGGTTTTTAGTGTTAACAGGTTTTGGAGAGAGGTTTTTATGGTATGGGGTGTAAGGAAGATCGCCTCCTCGCGGTGCACCCTGGGTAATGCAAAATGAACTTCATACATGTGGTGATGAATCTTGTAAATAAACACTCCAGAGTAATAGTCACACAATAGTCCAATTCTTTTCCCATCATAATGCTCAAAACACCATCAATACATTTGATTCTTGCCTTCTTCTTCTTCGTCTGCCAAATGACACCCATTCTAGTATTCTTCTTGGAAATATGTCTTCTGACATTCTTTTTCGATTGTTTGTTTTTCATGAAGTTCACAATTGAAAGTTATAGGCTTTCACGCCCGGTGTCTTGCTTCCTGTTTGGTTCGTCTTCCGGTCTAAATGGCCGTGATTCAGTTTTATTGAAAGACCGCGTCCAAAAAATTAACTACCGTTTTAACTAAAATTCACCGCCAAGTATCTCATTAAAGCTATGGGGAAATAATACAATACCTGAATTGGTAGTTTGGATAACCGTCACTATCTGCCGTCCCAACTCACTCCTCTAAGCTCATACTGATGCAAGGAGACCTTCTGCTCCATACAGTGGGTTGATATTGCTGGATTTTGTCTTCATTTGTTTGGGTCTTGCAGATAAAAACGGCAGATTAATAATGTTTTTAATCATGGACTTGGTACATCGCATAGCTTCTCTGGGACAAATTTAAAAATAGGTTTCGGTATGCAATGATTGACAGTTACCTAGTACATGAAGCTAAACTAAAGAGACAGCGTTTTCGTTCAGATCTATACTCCATCCATCCATAGTAATTCTGCCCGAGACCAGGTCTTTCACTGCAAACATAGCATTTTCATGCTATGCTTGCAGCTTTACTAGGTAATTGTAGATGTGGTAGCTTCCCGTTGCTTTCGACACCGGTGAAGGTTGATGATAATGATGATGATAATGATAAGGATGATGATGATGATGGCCATATGATTTCGGGGACTGTTTTTGGGCCTTAAAGTTTTCCTGACATGTGTCTTACAGGTGGGGAAAAACCCCGATAAAAAACCTCACCCAGAAAAACTGTCCCGACCGGGGATCGAACCCGGCCCGCTGCGTAACAAGGTAGCACGCTACCTCGAGACCACAGCGGTAGACAGATCTATACTAGGGACTGAAATATAGAGGGAGAGGTAGTCCTCATGCAGCAAGACGACATATATGTTACGATCCCGACCTGTTAGTTAGAGTGCGCGAAATTTACTAACGAAAATAAAAAAGAATCAGCTTTACAAATAAATGAGTTTTACTAGAAAAACGGACATGAAGAGCATTTTTAAATTTATAATTTTACATTGATAATTTATAAGCTGATAGAGCACTCTATTAAAATAATTTATAGATTATTCTCAAATAATCCTACTAAATAATTAAGGATTGTTTTAAAATCTCGTTTCGCGTGCATTAAAAATATACATAACTTCCCTTTTCTGCTATTAGAGTGGGTTTGTAAGTACAAAAAATGTTATGAAAATTTAATATCTTGCTAAAGGTAAAGAAAATTAATTTAAAAGTTAACATATTTCTAAAATCCCCGAGATTTGCTTTTGAAACATATAAATTAATTGAATTAATGGCAAACGCATAAAAATTATCATAAATTCACAAAATCATTCTATGTATATTTATACGGAACCAATACATCGATTGTATAGGGATTTGTAGCAGGACAAAAATAATCAAGATGGAAAAATGAAAACTGAAGAAGAGAAAATAAAACTTTCAGAACATATAAAATGGTATACTCGTCTTATATTTTTCAAATTCTACACTTAAAAATTTTGACTCTTTATAAATAAATAAATAAATAAATAAAGCCTGATATGTCCCTTTAGGGCAAAGGCCTCCCTGTACAGGGGTTAAGCTCTATTTGAGAGTGTCACCCGGTGAGCTACTCCGTGGTGAGAAGTTGACTTGGATGTAGCACTTGGTTTGTATACACTGTCTGTTCTGTGATTAGTTAATACACAGTTGGCTCTCCATCGTTCTCCAGCTTTTCCTGCATCTGGCGACTCTGGACCATTGCGCCCCTGCTCGTTCTTTGAAGATGTCAGCCCATCGTCGTCTTGGTCTTCCGCGCTGTCTCTTGCCTGTGTACGGGTCCCACATGGTTGTTTTTATTGTCCACCTGTCGTCCTGTATTCTTGCGACGTGGCCTCCCCACTTCCATTTTTTCCTGATGGCTTGTTGTGCGGGATCAGTTGTTGAGGATATCGCTTCAAGTGTTGTATTCGAGATTCTGTCCTTCAGAGTTATGCCTAAGATTTTCCTCTCCATTTTCCTTTGGCATACTTGGAGTGTGTACTTCAGTTTTTTGACTCTTTACTGATTCTTATTTCATCATCATCAACAACAACATGGTTTAGACATGTTATCTTGTTCCGTCCTCAAAGTGCGTCGAACTGCTCTATTCATCCCTTCAATGTGCGTTTTCTTTTAATTTTATACCAATTTTATAGCATTACGGTTGTATTAGAGTCAATATTTCTCGTTTGAAAAATATAACACATTTATAATAAATTCTATGAGACTTTTAGTATTAAAGTATGTAATTATATACCAAGTTCAGAATTTTAATTATTTGGGATATCATTTAGGCAATGACAGAAATTTAGATAAACACACTAAAATACATCGATTCAATTATCTATGTGGCACAATAACGCAGTTTATTGAATAAGACTAGAAAAGAAACTATTTTGAAGTTTTACAAAGTATTGGCAGTTCCATATCTTATCTATGGATGTGAAACCTGGACATTAACAAAGGCAGATAGTAAACAAATAGAGGCTGCCGAAATTAAGATGTTGAGAGCAATAGCAGTATACCAAAGGACCGATAAAAAGAAAAACGAAGATATAAGAACAGAACTTAATATATTTAATCTCTGTGAAAGAATAAAATATTATCAAAATGCTTATCTTCAGCACGTATTACGAATGAATGAACAAAGCATACCAAGAAGAATGTATAATTATAAACCAAAAGGGAGAAGAATGTTGGAAAGACCATTAAAGAGATGGAAGGGCTAATTCGACCTATAATCAGACCGGAACAGGCCATTGGGCTTAATCTTTGTTGTTGATGAAAAAGCCCATTACATATATTCTTCATGGGCTCCAATTTAGGCTTTTAAGTTGTTTTAGGGGCTCGAAATCTTCAGATTTGGGAACAGATTAAAGTCTCTCCCGGAGGACTTGTCTCTTGCATTTTTCCATCCTGAAAATCCATCGATCATTATGATCGGAGACAAGGAATCTTGTCACCAGACCACTGATGAGTAAATCGTGCATGAATAGGAGAATGAGGATAATTATTTTTTTCGGACATTACTATTGTATTGTAGTGAATCTTGGGTTTAAACTAAAAGAGAAGAGAAAATTATAGAAGCACCTAAAATGAGATTTCTGAGAAGTGTAGCTGGCTGCAATCTTAGGCCTATAGATAAAAGAAGAAGTGATGATATTAGAAATGAGCTAAATATTTTAAAAATTTTAGATAAAATAAAAGACTCTAGAAAAACTGGAAAGAACATGTTCAAAGAATGAAAGATGAACGCATATAAAAAGTTATACTTTGTTACAAACCAAAAGGAGACAGGAATGTTGGTAGACCGAAAAATAGATAGATTCAACTTTTTGAATGACACTCTATGAGAACGGAACAAGCCACATGGACTTAATCCGTGATTGTTGATGATGATGATAAAATAAATTCTGTTTTTTCCTCAGCTCATATCATGTCTTCTTATTAGTCCGGTTTCAAAATCTAGGCGGTTTCATTACCAATAATAATTTCACTACCGATGTCCAGGAGCATATAGTGAGAGAATTCTTGTGAATTCTAAATTTTGGGGTGATGCATGCCCATTCTTTTTATTGGCGATGGTCAATTTGTACTATTTCGGGAAGAAATCCATAATTTGTGTCGGTTTCTAAGTTCGATGGATTCTCATATGTGGTAACTAGAGATCGGATGTTAAGGAAAATCCCTACAGTTATTTATTATAGATATTGTAAAAGTGACTTCATATACGTTCATACCAACAACCCTACAGTAGTTTTTCATGAAGTTAATTTTGCCTAGAAATGCCTGTTTCAGCTTACAATGCCTATAAATGCCTTTTTTGCCACTTTTCTCTAAACTAACTTAGTATTTCAATGAAATTAATTGAAATGGACAAACTTCATGACACATATCATTGCATAGAAACCTTTGACTTGCAATATTATTTTTGATGTTGATAACACTTAATCCAGTCTGTAGTCGTCGTTCACAGACAGGTGCTTCAAAGAGAAAGTTGTGCGACAAGCGTATGTCTTTTTTTTAACCTTTAGAATCGTTGTTTCACGATGCCTAAAGAACGGACAAGAGTAAAACAGTAAAAGATAAACCGACCCAATGTCGTGAAAGAATTTGGTGCGGAAATATTCTCAAGTGACATTGTTTTGCAAAGTGTGTAAAATTTCAGTAAATTGCGCGAAGAAGTGCCATGTTTCGCAGCACGTACACACTGCAAAACATAAGTATGCTCTTTGTAAAAAGCCGAAACAAGTTGCAAAATCATCTCTGATATATTCGCATGCTATTGATAGCATATGTTTGTATTCTTTACGTAAGGCTGTAAAATTGTATGTTGTAGTCCATTTTTTGTAAGAGCCTATTTTGAAATTTTTAAGTGCCTAACATCCGGACTGTAGTGATAACGTGATATTTTAAATAATGGTTTAAAATGTTATTAAAGAACGAAGACAGTGTGCCATACAAATTATGGAAGTTATATATTGTGAAATAAATTATGCTTATCACTTGCGGCCTGCTGGGGTTATTAATAACCAATACCTATGTTTCTTCAACCATTACACACCGTGTCCATACAGTCTTTCCAACATTGCAACTGCCTATAAGACGAAAACTATATAAAGTTATATTTGAGCTTTTTCTGGCAGACGCAAGACAAACTCTCAAAGTTTTTTTGTCTGTTTTACGTATAATCTACAATTATGTCAAACCAGGAGAAAGCGCAATGTGTTTTATGGTACCATGAGACACGGTCACCAACTACCGTGCAGATAAATTTTAGGAAGGAATATGGCCATCGCGATCCCCAGATATAACCCCCCTAAATTTGTTCTTTGGGATTATGTAAAGTACAGGGTATATGCAACACGTGTACCTGATTTGAAGACTTTGAGAAGAAGGATAATTGATGCTATTGCTAAGATCATCCAAGGAATGCTGCATAATGTATGACGAGAAATTGAATATCGCTCAGATGTTTTGCGGGTGACAAGAGGTATACATGTGGAAGTACACTGACATTGCTTTACAAACTTTCAGAGTTTGTGTTTCATCTGCGACAAACCACACAACTCTAACATTTATAGTTTTTTTATAGGAAGTTGTAATGTTGAAAATACTTTATGGACACGGTGTATTTTAATTTGCTACCAGCCTCGACAAAATACCAACAAGATGAATATTTTAAAATTAAATGTACCTTTAACATACGCAAACAAATTTATACAGTGAAGATATAATTGTTATATTATTTTTTTCTCCTCTAGACAATCAGCCCCTTAACAATTTTTTAAAACCATTCTCCAAGATTGAGTTATTTTTAATTTAATCAATTGACAATAGCATTATTGTCAGAGAGAATATGTTTGCATTCATCACACATATCGATACTGTGATCGTTGGAATATATACCAAGGTTACATTAAGAGAAGAGAAAAGGTTACTTTTGTTTCGCTTGCAGTCCCTCCCTTTTCCATTTAACATCTGGACTATCAATTTTTAAAGACAGGAGGTAAATGGATTCGTTTTTTTTTTCTCTTCTATTCAATGCTGAGCGAATGCTATTGACAGCCAAAATTAAGTAAACGAATTCATTTCAAATCGATATAAATAAAATAGATGGCTATTTTTTTTTACACTCTCTGCTGTTGAATGTTAAGCGGAGCTCTGAAAAGTACAATAATGCTTGCTAGGGAAATGGATGGGTTCGCTGTCATTTAAATTCAATAAAATACATTACTATCCTCTCTGAGATTCCATAATTCATTGAGATTCGGCCACAATACACAAACATAAAAATTTAAAAACGTATTCCATGGTTATTGAGTGACAATGGAAGGTTAAACTAAATATTGAAACACAATTGGAAATACCGTGAGTCACATATAACTCACTACCATTATGGAACCCGTAGGTTCATAGCCGAGCGGACATATCCTCTCCAAGTTACTTATTAGTCCGGCGCATTCTATGCCATTAATAGTATTATTGTTCTCATTTTTTATCTTGTACATTTTATATTACATTCGTTAAATTTAGAATAAATCAAAATATGTTGTAATTAATAATTGTATTGTAGATATAGCATTTAATAACTTTATTTATTGCCAATTTAGAATTAATAGCAATATTTATATTTTATTCTAACCTGGTTGAGTGTTACAGGGACTTAAGGCCTTAATCCTGCAGATAAAACAAAGCTATTATTATTATTATTATTATTATTATTATTATCATTATTATTATTATTATTATTAGTAGTAGTAGTAGTAGTATAATTAAGAACAGAATAAATCAAGGTAGAGCAATAACAGCAATGATGGAGTCTTATGGAACAGATATATAACCAGGAAAAATAAGTTACAAATACATAATTCAATAGTGAGAAGTACTGTCACATATGGAGCTGAAGTTTGGAAATTCAACAAAAACTGAGAACAAAAACTTATGTCGATGTAAATGGATTTCTTGAGGAGAGCAGCAAGATGTTCAAAATTAGACAAAACAAGAAATACTGTCATAAGAGAAAAAAATTAATATTGGTTATTCACTAGTAGATTATATACGGTATAAGCAATTAAATTGGTATTGGCACGTACAACGAATGCAAGAAGAAAGATTACCCAGGAAAACATTGGAATGGTGTCCACCTGGAAGAAGGAGGAGAAGAAGACCTCGAAACTCGTGGACGCAGGAAATAAGAACTGGAATGAGAGCAAGAGGACTGGAGGACATGGATTGGATGGAGGGAGACGAGTGGAGAAGAAAAATAGAACTTTAGGCACAGAAAGATGTGTAAACATTAAAATTCTGTATACAAATAAAATGTTATTATTATTGTTATTATTATTATTATTATTATTATTATTAAATTCCAAGATAATTTTCTGGATACAATGGTTGACAGTTCCCTTGTGTGCTTTACAGCATTATAAACATCATAGTTTTTTTTTAAATTTTGTTTGGACATTTTATAATGAGATACAGGTACATTATGTTTTTTTTTCATACAAACTATGTAATGGCCACGTTTTTACTGCTCGACGGTTTTACCTCAAGAAGTAGCTAATGAATAACAGAAGTTGGATGCTAAGTGCCGTAGATTCAAACTTTGCAAAATAATTCCATGCGACCCGGTTCTGTATTGTAATTATCCCCTCCTACTTCTTAATCATCATTATCTCAAGCCACGATTTACAATTAAAACTAAGATATAACCGCACTCTCGAGAATTGAGGTTCGAGTCCTTGTTGAATATCTACTTTTGCTACAAAATGAATGCCAGTTGTTTCACTAATTATCACATACATAGTTGATTACGAAACCAGGAAGAAACTTTACAACAACTTGCTTTGTTACGATAAAACATTTTTACTTAAACTATCATTTCTTCTTTTCATTAACATAACCCCATCCTTTTATTTTTACGTGTCCCATGTTACCCGTATCTTACAGGGACACGATACAAGGAGCTTTGTTTCAGAATTTAAATTCCCGAATTATAATTTTACAGGAAGTAAGACAAACATTTGTTTTCAAACTTTTTTCGAATGAATTCAAAACTGGAATTCAACACTTTAATGTAGGTAAGTGTAACTAATGTTGATAACATTTGCAGGTCATGTGGCACGACTAGGTAATGAAAGAGGGGCATGGAAGCTTGTAGGAAAAACCAGAGTGAAAGTGTGCAGTAAGTAGACAAGGATGAGATGGGAGAAGAATATTAACTATGATTTTAATCATGCAGGGATATTGGAAAATATTAGGTCAGGATAGGGATGTATGGATAGCTTATATCTGCGCAGCCATTAGTCTCCGGTTTCGGTAGTATCAGTGACTAAGTTTAATTAATTTTTTGTGGTTCGAAACACTTATTTTTATTCTCTGATAAGAATGAAAAATAGATAAACTCCATCTCCAATATTGTTTAGCCCCAGTGAGATTGACAGACGTACTGGAGTATTCCTAGTTTTCTTCAGACTTCAAGGCAAATGCTAAGTGGAATTTCATTTCTAGGATTCAATTTCGTCATAATCACTATCTCATAGTACCATTACAATTCAATTAACATCTCCAGAATATCTCAGAATAAACATATTTGAAACACAGCTTTTATTGGCTACACCTAAAGACAATAGATGTTATATGATCTTACATGTTTTGGAAGGTAGAAAGAGGTTAAGGATCCAACCTTACTAGAGAATCGGCACAAGATTATAGCTGGGCTGTTAGCCCTGTGTGACTTCCTTCTTTGCTTCCTCAACATTTGTCTGGTACTCATTCAAATTAGAGGCTCATTCGGCCCCAAGGCCATAGTGTTGCCCTAACGTTTAGACCATTTTAAAAATCTTGACTTCATCGTCATTCGAACCGGCGACCTTGTGGCTTGTGGAGTATTGCTGTAACCAACTAGGTTCGCTACGTGGTGCCCCCTAATGTTAGATATTAATCCATTTACAAATAATAATTAAATTAAAATAATTAATTTTTATTGTAATCCCTTCATTACGTCTAGATTGTACACCAGATTCCTGCATTAAATTGCAAATCTCTCCGCAGTCCATATGTTGAGAAAGGATATGGTACTGCTGATAGCGATTCGTCAGTCTGATCGAGGCGTTAACTAGCGTCTTCCTTGGTTCTTTTCGATAAGAGTAGGCTACGTGCCCCTCCATGGTATCTTTACCTTGTCGTGGTGGAGTGGCTTGCGTGCTTAAATGATCCCGAGAGCTATGCCGGCGGTAGCATTGCTGCCGATAGGGTTACCCATGCCGGACTGGTCGAAGGTGAAAAGCCAGACGAAAAAAGTTCCTTGGTCGAAAGAGTGACGATCTTTCACCGTAAAAATACAACCGTCCAGAAATGCGGACATGGGATCCACTGGGGTAAAATTTTCCGGAGGTGAAATAATCTCCCATTCGGTTATCCGGACGGGGACTACTTCAGGGAACCCATGCCAAAGGCTCAAACACAGGGACATGTTCCTAGGACATGTGGCACGAATGGGGAATGAAAGACGTGCATGGAAGCTTCTTGTAGGAAAACCAGAGGGAAAACGCCCAGTTGGAAGACCAAGAATGAGGTGGGAGAATAACATTATCTATGATTTGGGGGAAGTAGGTTATACAGAGAATGATTGGAAAGCATTAGCTCAGGATAGGGATGTATGGAGAGCTTTAGTCCGCGCGGCCATGAAACTACGGGTTCGATAGTGCCAGTGAGTAAATAAGTAAGTAAGTAAGTAGACTACGAGCCGGCACCGGATTTCACATTCTCCATTGTCTTCAGTATCATCTCTCATACAAACACTTTACACTACACAAACACACAAACATACACTCATCCTACACTCCTCTATGTACACAATACAAGAATACATCATGTACGTAAAGTAGTCTGCTGAAGTGGAGCGTAAATTGAAATAATATTCTATATTAACGCCATCTATACGCCAAGCACAGAACCCGAAGCACGTACAGTGCAGTTGGGTACATCAGAAAAAAACACATACACACAATCTTCATTAAGACGAAATTGGTAGTTCCGCAGAGTGGATTTCGAGTTGAAAATTTTTGCGAATATTATCGGTACATGCTAACGCCAAAGCTTTGTAAACTCCAAGATTTAATGTTCGCGTTATCGGCATTCGACAGGAAAAAGGAAAAACACTATTGCATTTACACAGTGAGACAAAAGAATATACCGAGTCATTTGATGAGAAATTGATCATTAATCGCTGTCTGTGTGAAAAAAAATCTATATCCATAAAAAAAATTATATATATATTTTTTTTTTTGCACGGTAGTGCGTTCTGCCGTACTTACAGGAATGGCGGACATGTTTAAAAGTCCAATTTCCTATATTAGGGGGTTGCCAATCTATAAACAACTAAATAACTATACTGCAATATTACAAATTATCTACCTAGAACTGGAAGTAAAACCACTGCCCTTTATGTGTACTACCTACACTTTCTGAATTAAATGTACGTTTTTTTCATATCTTGATTTAGATTTCTCTTGCACTAAAGAAGCACACCCGACTTCTCACGCTTCTTCAATTTCGTCATTTTGATTACCATCATTCATACTTGCCGCCATTTTATACCTGATTATAGCCACGGCCTACTGTAGTCAACTAAAGTATTTTCAGCATTTAGCATATATAATTGGCCAGACAGCTAACGTTAGTCAGTTGTTTATAATGAACGCAAATATTTTCAACAAATATATTTTTATTTTACTATTATTTATTATTTTGAAAACACCATCGTGCAAAAAATAATGTACAACACACGTTTGTGAAGTGTTTTACAGAATCTCGGAAATTAAAAATCTCCCTATCGCCCGATTTTTAATCATTTCCTCGCTTCTGTAAAAACCACTTTCCAATCTCGCATTATAATATGCAATGATTGATGAAAATGTTTGAAAGCGATAGCGTATGGACTGGAATGTGAAGGTACGTTTTAATTGTATTATTTATTATTACATCCAATGTTCTGACAAATTTATAGATTATATATAAACCACTCCATTTGCATTCATTGGTGTTCTGTTGCCATTACGAATGGCAATGCCAACCTTGTGTTCATGTCGTACGTTTATATCATCACCTTAATGTTTCTATGACCTTTACAGTCCAGACAAATCTCAAAAAAAAAAAAAAAACATGCAAATCTCCAAAAAAAAAAACCATCATTGTGCCGATTTATCTTACTGGGAATAAATTTCTTTTTTTCTGCGTGAGCACCAAAGCAGTTAATTCCTGGTTATAAATATGCTTTGTTCTTGTTTTATTAGTCTACTAGCTAATACCCGGCGTGCGCTGCTACGCCTAAATAAATGAAAATGAATGTGCTTTTATGTTTATTTGAATAAGTAAAAGGAAAAATAATTATAAATTTATATTTTTTACATAACCCGTGCTGATCACTCGGCGTTGTCCGGGAATCTACTTACCCCGATCTTCTTGACATAAATGAGCTGAAAGACAAAAATTAATGTATAGTTAAATACATAAAATGAAAAATTTATATTGTAATTATTTTTAGATACCCCGTGCTGTTTACCCGGCGTTGTCCGGAAATGTACTCATCTCGATCTTCTTTGCATTAATGAGCTGAAAGACGAAAATTCTTATGATTAGTTGAATAAGTAAAATGAAAAATAATTATAAATGTATAACGTAATTATTTTAACGTTCCCCGTGCTGATTACCCGGTGTTGTCCGGAAATCTACTTATATCGATCTTCTTGGCCTAAATGAGTTAAAAGACAAAAATTCTTTATTGTGAGTTATCCGTAAAAGAATACCCGCCATATGCTGCTATGCTTTCACAGGAATCTACATACTTGTCTCGATCTTCTTGGCATCAATGAAACATGTTTATTGTGAGTTATCCCTAAGAGATAAACATATGCTGTCGCGGACGATTTTGTAGAGCTTTTTGAGATATTCAATTTTGTGTGGACTACATAAATTTTGTGTATTTGTTATAGTTTAGGCAACGTAAGCCATTTAAGCGTCCAAAGAGCTACTTTTCCACTAATAAGGGCGGGTTTTAACGGTGTAGGAGTTGAGTATCACAACTCTCTTATAGTCTATGTTCATCCAGGGAAATTCCTGAATATTTTGCAAAAAGCCCCATCCCAATCAGATCAACAGTATGGCCGCGCATAAAGTACAAACAAACAAACAAACAAACAAACAAACAAACATTTTTATATAGAAGATTTTATAGAGCTTGAGAACACAGTTAAAGATAAAAACGATTTGAATACGAACATTCAAAAGTAAGTAAACATTTATTAGTCTTCCTCATTTATTTAGATAACACACTGGCGCTCATCTAATCAAAAGTTTACAAACTCATTTAACTAAAATAAAACTTTATAATATTATCTCGTGCAGAAATACAGAGAGAACAGATTGCAGATTATCTCTGTGGACTTGAATAAGGTTGAGTTTGTTTAAATCCAATGTTCAACTAAGACTTTATGTTATACCGTTTGACACAGATCAACAAAATATAACGTTGGCCTGCAATCAATACCTCGTAACTCCATAACTGAAAAAAAAAAAAATCAGAAGAAACAAGAAATATGATAACTGATTGTAACTGGATGATTTTTTAACCCAAAATCTATTTAACAAGATGAGAAGCATTTTCTGCGAATCGTTGGCAGAAGAGTCTAGTGAAGTACTTTATGTGGAGTGTTGCATTGTATGGAGCAGAGACTTGGACATTACGACGGAATGAGGAAAAGCGACTGGAAGCTTTTGAGATGTGGATATGGAGAAGGATAGAGTGTACAAAATGGACAGACAAAATAAAAAAATAAAGATGTGCTATACGGAGTGGGTGAAGGAAGAACAATTCTGGAACTCATAAAGAAGTGGAAAATAAGTTGGACTGATCACTGGCTAAGAAGAAACTACCTGCTGACGGATGCCCTAGAAGGAAAGGAGAACGGAAATAAGGTTAGAGGCTGAAAAAATAGATCAGATGATAGATAATATTAAAATAAATGGTTTGTATGTGGATACTAAAAAGGAAGGCTCAGTTAAAGAAAGAGTTAAGAATGCTGAGTTTACAGTGAAAGACCTGCTCTTGGGCAGAACACTATGTATTTATTGTATTTTTAAATAAATTTCTGAAAAGTGTTATGCCGGAGATGCAAGTTATTGGGTCTAAGATTAGAGCAGACGATACCTCGCTATTTCTACCTGCTAGAGTTCCGAGTTTTTGGACCTGAATTTAGTAGCTGAGGAAATACGAGTACATGTTTATTTTTAATCGTTAATAGATGGCAGCAAAATGATCTTGGAGTTACAAGACTTTAACAGCACGCAGATAATTCCTTTTCTTATCGAATAATAAAAAAAAAACAGATTTTATTCTTGAATGCATTTACGAGGGTTTGATCGCCAGCCGACGATAACTGCATCTCATGTACCTCACCATTTAGGATGCATTTCTATATTTATAATTATTCTTTATCTTCTTCTTCTTTCTCCTGTAATTATGCTGTTGATCAGTTTCCACATCAATAATTTCAGTCAGTTTATTACTTTACGAGACGGCTTACTGCCCGTGCGACCCATATTTGTAAATAATATTGTAAATATCTTACTTTTAGTCTAATAAAGCCCTACTACTACTACTACTAGTAGTTTCTTAATCAGACTAATTCAGCCACTTCCTCAAAATTTCCCTCATTTGTCACTAGCTGTCCATTTCCATTATATAATGTATTTCTATGTGTGACCATATATTTTATTTTATTGATATTTACTTCCAGTCCCAATTTCTTAGTGTTATTCAATAATGTGTGCGTGTTGGCCTTTAGTATTTCTTATCGCCCAATAGTACTATATTCATAGCTTATTAACACCATTGAGTTGTAGGCCTTCTTCATCCTCTAAAAATCTGATGGCATGTTCTAGTACAAAATTAAATAGTAGAGGAGATAGTGCATCTCCTTTCTTCAACCCACTGTGGATTTCAAAAGTATCCGAAAACTGTTTGTTTACACGCACCCTACTCTTTGTGCCACTTAGACACATTCGTATAAGTCTAACTAACTTTTTTAGGAATACCGAACTCAAGCAGTATACTATATAACTTCTCCCTCTTAATTGAATCATATGCTCTTTGAAGTCTACGTATAGTTGATGTACAGTGCCATTATACTATTGTTGTGTTCAATTCTTCTATTTTTAGTTGCTGTCTTATTTCTGTGTTGTGTTTTTTTGTCTGTTCTTTGATATACTGTATTCTTGTTTTAGTATTTAGTTTTGGCTTTAGTCATTCTGTATAAACGCCAAGAACTTGGAAAAGAATAACTATTTGTGGTTGTCTAGTGAATCATTGTTTATGAAATAAGAAAAACTGAAAATTTGAAAAAAATTATGTAAAACAGGCGTGAAATTATTAAAGAATTTCTCTCTGTTTCAACGTTACTACAACTAGTGGTATTTATTAATACCAACTTAAATAAAATCACCCCATAAGATCCCTTTATATAATTACAGTTCTGCATTATCGTTTCTTTTATAATCTAATGTCCACATTAGTGAAATTAAAACAAAATTGGAAATAATTTCATTACGCATATTCCAACCACAACAGTGCGTTCGGTTATCTTGTTTGTTTAAACTGACTGTGGGTAGGGGATGAAAACGAGCTCAATAATTTTCATTAAATGAAGTGGTTCATTCCATCTGTGTTTTTCAGTTATTTTAAAATCTCCAAAGTGTACTGAGTAAACAAAATTTTATTGGTGCTGATTAATTCTGTTCCATAACAGATTTTCGTTTAATATCAGGCGCATTGCGCTACCTATCCACGTAATATTGAATTACAGATCTATTTTTCGTTTCAATTCTGTAAAAGAATGACGGAAGTTCCCATATATTATCACACTTTTATTTTGGAATTTTACTTTATTGTTATTAATTTTTATTGAATAATTTGCTCATTAGATCGATGCAAATGGAGTATGTTTGGTACGTAATTCCTTAGACCACTCTGCCATCTATTTGAGAAATATAATTTCATCATGCAGAATTTGAGATATAGTACATACATAACACCCTTTTCTTCAAAACAGCATTATTCGGGAATTGCCTACATTTTCGTATAACATATGGTAGTATTAAATTTAGTAATTCTTACTTTCAATATCAAATAGCCTATGTTTAGTATTTCTACTATCAGCTCTGTACTGTGTACTATGGTATTTATTTAGTTATAGTTAATAATTCATAATTGTTTATAACTGTCCAAATAATAATAATAATAATAATAATAATAATAATAATAATAATAATAATAATAATAATAATAATAATAATAATAATAATAATAATAATAATAATAATAATATATCTTCTTTTCTTACAGCTGCTGCAATCTTCCCGTGCCAAACTTTCAAAGCCTACGATCTTGGGCATCTTCAATGCTTAAACTTCTTGCTTGCATTGCTCTCCTCATGCTTTCCTTCCATGTTAACTTTGGTCTCCTTTTTTCTTCTTTCTGGTCGGTTGCCATTGATATAGTTGTTTCGGCCATTGCTCATCTTCTGTTGATCCTGTTGCAACAAAATGGTTGAAGGTGCCGAGTCTTCTACTGCTGCGCCGCCAACTAAATTTTAAAAACATAAGTCTGGCAAACCTTTGATTTGTAGTCAAAAAAGTTATTTTAAATGTATTTCAGAAGTTCAGTGAAAAATCTCACCAACTTTCTAGTAATCTACTCCATTCAACGACCACATGTCTTATATACTTCACATGAGCTCCCTGTCAATGTGACAGTAATTGTGGTGCGAATGGCGAAATGATACAATTGTCGTTTGTTTATGTTTGGAACACTGTAAGAGCGGATAAGGTATAGTAACAATTTTTTTAAATACCAACATATAGTTAAAACTCAAGATATTTTATCATCATCATCATCCAGTATCATGGCAGCTGCTGCGGTCTTCCGAAAACCAAACGCCATTCCTTTCTGTAAATATTCTCCTATCGGGCGCCTCCCCATGTGGCGGATAGGGGAATACTCACCAGATGTGGCGCGTACTGGAGAAATAAAATACCCAGAGCGGACGACGAAAACTAGCGCTGCTTCCTTGCAGTAAGATACTGGACTGTCAAAGGCTAGAGGAAGAAAAACTTTGAGCAAAAATTACCCTCCCCCAGGTTGGAGGTTGATACATCGGGTCAGTTCCTCGTTATCATAAAAAGAAAAAATGCTAAAAAATCAAACACCAGTATTTTATAAAGAGAAATATGGATTACGAATACAAACCTAAACTCCAAGATAAAGAGAAATGCGTAGAATATCTGCAAAGAACCTGTTCATATTTAATGGTATAGAGAAATTATGCTTTGCATTTGTTCAGATTCTTGACGACACTTTTTTTTTGTCAAACATATCAGGGAAAAGCGTGAAGTTTTGGTATTCTACAATTTAAAAGTAAAACTGAAACAGGCTGTCAGACAAGAGGGAACGTCTGCACAGAGAGAAAGAGAAATAAAAGTTAAATTTCAAATGTCAAACATTTGTCCCGTCATGTCTCCATATTTCATGAATTAGATTTTTTAATATTGTAACAGAGCAAGGCTAATATTTCTCTCGTGATTAATTTTCCCTCAGCAGAATTTCTTCCTCAACTGACAAAGTTGAATGTCATATTAATCTTTTGATAAGCAAATCTCGCCTTTTTATTATTACCATTACATTACCAAAGGTGACATTGGCATTTTAAATGCAATTTTGATTATTGCTTCCTTAAATATACAATATTAGTTATATTAAATATCGTTTTCTATTAATCATTGCTACATGTTAGCTTCTAAAATTCAACTTTTATTCGTCTAAATAAAAAATACCACTCTAAAACTAGATATAAAGAAGATCAGGGATTGACAGACATTAATTTCTTCTAATAGCACTGGTCAACATGATTTTTGTCTCATGCGTACCAATTGTTGCACTTGATGCAGTTTTTATCGTGTTTTCAAATATGTATTCGGAATTTCTCCATCACCCACGGTTTTTTTTTTCAATTTCAATTAATGGATTTAAATAATTACTATTTAATAAATGTTTTTTCGTCCATTTGTCCATTGTAAAATAAAACGGGGAAACTTTCATCAGGAGATTTCAGCAATGGAAAAGACATATCAAGGCAAATGGAATCCTAATATACTGGCCGATTATTGTTAGACCATCAAGAGTGATGCTCCACAGGTGAAATATAGCAAAAAATCGTCATTTCGTACTTTCTAGGTGAGTCTGAATGTTCGAATATTGTGTAGTTACGAATGTAGAAAATATTAAAGTGTTTGAAATTATAAATTCCTGTCTCTCGGAAACCTTGCGAGATGGAGAAAAACCGATATCATATTTGAATTCAGGAGAAAAAATACTATCAGAATGACATATTTTTCTTTCTGAGATAAAAAAGTTTATTTTTTGTTGCTCAGTGTAGTAGGCCTATATTACGATGCGAGGTTGGGAAGTAGTATTTTCAAAATAGAGAAAATGTTTAAAAACCGAGCGATAGCGAGGTTTTTAATTTCAGACATTATGTAAACACTTCACAAATGTGCGTTGTACATGAGGTTTTGCGCGGATGGTGTTTTCGAAATAATAAATAATAGTAAAATAATATTTTTTTAGAAATATTTGCGTTAATCATAAACAACTCATTAGCGTTAACACTGTGGGTAATGTTTATTAGTTGAAACTACAGCAGGCCGTAACACCAATCGGTCATAAAATGGTGGCATGTATACCAACGTATTTATTATTTTATATTGTTTCAAATAAGGTTAAGTCCATTTAAAATGCAGTGATTTGTTTCGAATAATACATATTAACATTACCTTTTGGATATATTGATATATTTTTGTATATAGATTGTACGTAGTATATGTAAAGGGTAGTGGTTTTACTTCTCAAACCTGGTTTGTAATAGATAATATTACAGTATAACTATTTAGGTTGGCAACCCCCGAAATGTAGGAAGCTGAACTTTCAATAATGGTCGCCATTGCTGTAAGTACGACAAAACACACTATTGTGCAAAAAATACATTTACCTGCTATTATAACAATCGGTTCATAGTTACTAGATAACGAAATCTATACTTTATATCCTAATGAAACACGCTATCAAAACATAAAATACGGGTTTAACAAAACGTAAAATACACTTTAATGACGATTTCGTGTAACTACATAAATAAACTTTTCTTGACTTTTTTGGAAGTACATCAATAGTTGGATCTTGGACTGCTTTTATAATGTTTCCTGATGGACCGTGAAAATCACCTTCACCGCTCATATTACTTTAAATTCAAATATAAAACTAGCACGCAAAATTGCAGATTATAACAACAATGATTTTTTGATTGATAGTGTTTTTTTCTCCAAAGCCCACATTACTCTTTTTCTAAACATATCGTTTTCGCAATCAGTAAATTTCATTAAATAAATATATAAATAACATATACTAAACTACTATGAACGTAGATAACATTTTTGGAAAACACGTTACAAAATTTGGTTTAGTAATTCGCTGCTCTTAGAAAACTCCTTTCGGTCGTTTACCAACATCAGCTTCTCGTTACTAAATCTCTGCTTTTGTAACTTGTCATCTGAATAACTACTAAATCTCTTTGTTTTGTAATTGGTTTTTCAGTGGATTAATAGGTGTTTATAGATATTTTGCTTTTGTAATAGTCCTACTATCGACTCTTTGCATTTTAATTTTAATTTAATTATATACATTTATATATATATATATATATATACATCCATAGTAATTCTGCCCGAGGGCAGGTCTTTCACTGCAATCATAGCTTTTTCATGCTACGCTTTGCAGCTTTACTAGGGAATTATTGGTGTGGTAGCTTCCCGTTGCTTTCCACACCGGTGAAAGATGACGATAATGATAGGGATAGTGATGATGGCCGGATGATTTTCGGGGACCGTTGGGCCCTAAGCTTCCTGACATTTGTCTTACAGGTGAGGAAAAACCCCGAAAAAACCTCACCCAGGAGCTTGTCCCGACCAGGAATCGAACCCGGGCCCGCTGCGTGGCAAGGCAGTACGCTAGTCGAGACCACAGCGGTGGACCATATATATATATATATATATATATATATATATATAATGTTTTTTTTCTTTTTATTTTTTTTACGGGTTGACTGCAAGTCCTTATGGCCTTACTTCTGCCTTTTGTAAAATTATATTTATATTATCATTAATAATAATAATAATAATAATAATAATAATAATAATAATAATAATAATAATAATAATAATAATAATATTATTATTATTATTATTATTATTATTATCAAATGTCGACCTGAGTGCTCTAGTGGCTATATTCCTTACCTCATGGTCCCAAGGGTCGAGGGTTCAAACTTGCGGGGTCGATATAGGCCCTACTTAGGATGGAAAAATCTAAGGGGGAAGTCCTCTGGGTGGAACTTCAAATCATGGGTCCCGAGTCTGAAGACTTTCAGGCTCGTAAAATAATTTCAAGCGTGAATAAAACAACCTCTGAGTAAGGTTTAAACGATCTTCCTCCATTAAAGTAATACTTTAGTTTCCTAGAGGCCTTCACACACATGACTCATACCGCCATTTGATTGGGCTGGGACCAAAGCCTGGATGAGGGGATACAACCATCCCTCTGACCTTATTCTGCCCTAAGTTGGCACAAAAGCTCGGAGTCTAGAAGAAGTACTTGAGTGGTCCCCATTAGATCACCACAACCACATATTTTTAATTTCCAAACTAGACATTTTACCCAATATGAGATGAGGTGAAAGGTCATATGAAATGAATGAAATGAGAAGAAATTATATGATGTCGGAGGGAAAATGAGTGGATAATGTTGGTGGTATGATATTCGGGAAACGGGAGATCCGGGAAAAGCCCGAAAAATCCCCTCTGGAACGGCCAGTAATCGAACTTATGATCACAGTCGGGGGAGTCGCACGAGCTAGCCCCGCGTCCACCTAGACGGTATATAGTGAGTTTCATATTTCTAGGTTTAGATTCATATTTCCTTAATTAATCATATATGATTGCAGGATAAATAAAAATCGTCTGCACTATTCTCATGTAGGTGCTTGAAATGAAGGGGGTGTAGGCTATTACAGGTAACGGATGATCACAACTCTGTGATCTGTGCTAGATTCATTTCATAAATGAATCAAAATGATGTTCCAGCACATGTACTTGATTCATCTGAAATGTCGTAAAAGTTTCACCGGACATGACAAAGCCTTCAACAGTCAATTGTAAATGTGCCGTCGCCATTTGAATTAGTCTACATCAAGACACTGCACAACTCAATTTCCTAATATTATGACGTGCTGTATTTCATTATATCAGCGCTATATTTAGGGCTGTAGTTGTAATGTATGCAGTATCTTTATTTTTAGGAACTATTCTCAGGTTTAACAATTTCAAAATTTAATCATCTTTTACCATTTTTCAACTAAGCCTTGACTTAATATATACATTCATTTTGAGAATTTTCGTCATCATTGAGTTTTTTTCCCCCCAACCGATCTTAGTAATTAACATGAATTAATATATATATATATATATATATATATATATATATATATATATATACGGGTTATAACTTTTTTGACTTTTGTGAAATAAAATATTTCCTGTATAATGAATGGGCAAACAGTTACTTAAAACCATTGCAAAAGTCTTCATTTCACTGAGCTTCAAAAAAAGGTCACCCCAAATGTATTTATATATCAATATTTAATATTGATTTGGGGGTGACCTTTTCTTGAAGCTAAGTGAAATGAAGGCCTTTTTCAATGGTTTTTAGTAAAGTTCACACATTCTTCATTGCACAGGAAATATTTTATAATTCACAAAAGTGCAAAAAGGTTTAACCCCCCAGGGTTATAACATTTTGCACTTTTGTGAAATAATGTATTTCTGTGTAAAGAACCTCTAGGATTATAACTTTTGGGACTTTTGTGAAATAAAACATTTCCTGTGAAATGAAAGAGTGTAAAATATTTCCTGTACAATGAATGGGTGAATTTGTACTTAAAACCATTGAAAAAGGCCTTCATTTCACTGAGCTTCAAGAAAAGGTCGTTCCCAAATATATTTATATATCAATATTTAATATTGATTTGGGGGTGACCTTTTCTTGAAGCTAAGTGAAATGAAGGCCTTTTTCAATGGTTTTTAGTATAGTTCACACATTCTTCATTGCACAGGAAATATTTTATAATTCACAAAAGTGGAAAAAGATTTAACCCTCCAGGGTTATAACTTTTTGCACTTTTGTGAAATAAAGTATTTCTGTGCAAAGAACCTCTAGGGTTATAACTTTTTGGACTTTTGTGAAATAAAACATTTCCTGTGAAATGAAAGAGTATAAAACATTTCCTGTACAATGAATGGGTGAATCTGTACTTAAAACCATTGAAAAAGGCCTTCATTTCACTGAGCTTCAAGAAAAGGTCGTTCCCAAATATATTTATATATCAAAGAAGAAAAGGTTGTAAATGCAAAAATATCTAAATTTTTAAGAATTTTAGGGTTAATAAATTCTATCTTCAAGCCACAGTTAGTCCAAAAGCATTCAAGACTGAAAGTGTATAAAACACTGGCTCTTCCAACTCTTTTGTATGGTAGCGAAGTATGGATGTTGAAACAGAAGGATATACAGAGACTTAGATCTGCTGAAATGAGATATCTTCGGAGGACTGCAGGATACACACTACTAGATCACAAAAAAAATGAAGACATCTTAGAAGAATTACACATGGAATCTTTAGAAAACAAAATTTCTGATTATAAGTCAAGATGGATGCAACATTTTCATCGAATGGAAGATCACAGAATACCCAAACAAATGTTAAGATATCAACCTGCAGGAAGAAGAAGACCAGGACGTCCACTCAAAAGGCTTCTGGATGGTGTTTCTCTTGAGGCCGAAACAGGTCAACAAATGGCCTAAATTCGTGAATGTACTATGATGATGATGATCAATATTTAATATTGATTTGGGGGTGACCTTTTCTTGAAGCTAAGTGAATTGAAGGCCTTTTTCAATGGTTTTTAGTATAGTTCACACATTCTTCATTGCACAGGAAACATTTTATAATTCACAAAAGTGCAAAAAGGTTTAACCCTCCAGGGTTATAACTTTTTGCACTTTTGTGAAATAAAACATTTCCTGTGAAATGAAAGAGTATAAAATATTTCCTGTACAATGAATAGGTGAATTTGTACATAAAACCATTGAAAAAGGCCTTCATTTCACTGAACTTCAAGAAAAGGTCGTTCCCAAATATATTTATATATCAATATTTAATATTGATTTGGGGGTGACCTTTTCTTGAAGCTCAGTGAAACAAAGGCCTTTTTTTAATGGTTTTAAGTAAAGTTCTCCCATCTATTGCACAGGAAATATTTTATTTCACAAAAGTCAAAAAGGTTATACCGGTAACCCTAATGTGTATACACACACACACACACACACACACACACACACACACACACACACACACACACATATATATATATATATATATGTATATATATATGCCTACGGACTTATAGACTATCAGTTTCCAATAAACATTCACAAATGTCCCTTAAATAAAGTTCTCCGTCCTCTGTGTCTTCATCTGTTACACCAAATTTCCTCATTAAATTTTGAATGTTGTTCTTTCAGGTTGTTCTTGGTCTCCCTTTTCTGTTCCTTCTTTCAATTTTCCATGCATAGACGGCCTTTGGTAGTCTTCCATCCTGCATTCTTCTTACGTCTCCATACCATTTTAGCCTTCTTCTCATCCATTATATTTATTTCTGCATTCATCCATTTTATAATTTCTATAGTTCTAATTTTTTTCCAGTCGAGATTTTCTGGCAGTTCTTCTCCAAAAATTCATTTAAGTCACGTAATTTGATATAAACTAAAATTATATTGTAAAATAATGATTTCCCCAGTAATATAATATGGTTGAGTGTTTGACAAGGCCTTAAGGTAAAATAAAGTTATTTAAATACTATTAAAATAAACCGAGGAAGTTTTTCTCCTAAAATCAACGAAATCCGACAATTAGAATTGGGGGTTTACTTGGAACCCGAAATAAAAAAAAATATTCTAGCAACCGCCATGTTTGGTTTGTCGCAATGTATTCCACACAATTCAATTAACCCTTAACTTTGTAATAATAGCTATATATAATATCATTAGTTTAATTTATTTAATATTGGTAATAATGAAATGGAAAAATAAATCAGTATATTTTATTTACTTTTGTGTCAAAGTATACAACAATGCGCAAATAGGCGATAACTTAAAGTTATACATAAATTCTTTTTACTGCAGTTCGACACTATTAAATAAGGCGAAATAAGACATTTTCAACAATTTAACAAAATAAGTTTATAGTCTGTAAATCAGTAAAATGGAAACATACGTTAGAATTGCTGAGAATTCGTTTAGTTTGCGTAGTTTGTGGGTGACGCAATTTTTCATTTTCATTTTAGGTGAACTTCTACTCCTAATGGTCCAATCTTGCTAGTTAACGAACTCAATTTTATGTTTTTTTAGTGATTGCTATATGTCGAGTTTGGGTTTAAAAAAATCGGCAGCTAGAACGTTAATACACACACACACACACACACATGCATATGTATACTCTATATATATATATATATATATATATGTTTTTGTCCTGGCCATTTTCGTTATCTCTAGGTAAGATTGGTTAAGATATAATTATATAAAAATGTTTAAAAATCATATATTGTGTGCCATCGTGCCATCAGTGAATATTCAATCGGAAAACAAGTGACTTTTAGCGTCGTGTTGGCCAATGTGATAACACACGTTCCCCTAGAGCTAATTGCAACGTGCTTGCTCGCATATAAGGGAATTCTATCCCAAGAAACCGCTCACATCAGTGGACAAGTTAGGGTGAGAAAATGGACAAGTTAGCATTAGACAGACAAGTTAGTGCTAGTTTGGGTAAGTTAGAGTGAGGAAATGAGCGAGTTAGTACATCAGATTAGTTCAGTGTCCATTTGTTTGCTAGCGGGTTTTAATATTGGTACACTGCCTGAGCAATGACTAATACATATTTAACATTGTAAAAATGCTGATTTTAGGTTACTTTGATCTCAATTCCTCACTTTATTTTGTTACATGTTTCACATTTTTTAAAATCAACATATTAAGCCTGTTGGCTCGTTCCGGTTTCATGAAGGGGTGAACACTAATATATTAGTGACTAAGTCCTGTCAGGGACCCAGTCTCTCGGGGTATATTGAGAGCCCCTGCCCAGGGATACGGACGAAGACCTTAACGGCAAGAACAACAAGATGGTACAAGCTTTCAAATGTTGTAATTGGCGGATGAGGCAACCCTCTCCTTAGGGCGAAATATAAGGACCCATCTCCGGGGTAACAAGGAGAAAGTCCTCAACGTTCTGAGAAGAGCGGAAGAGGCAACACTCCCACTAGGGCTGAAATAATGGGAGGTTATGACGATAAACCTTAAGAAGGCAACCCCTTCAATCGTCTTACACTGCGAGGTGCCAGTAACACCTTCAGTGGCCAATCTACATTACTAAATGTTCTCATATATAAGGTCATTATTCACATACTGCAATAATAAATTGTGTGTTTTTTCATATTTTTATTTGAATATATCGCTCATTTGCTGCAACAATGTCATAACTCAAAATTCACGATATTTTAGTTAATATCACAGGGAGACTTGGAATGACAGTATTTAAAACTTCAAATGATTCTCTTGAAAAATCGTGATTTTCGAGTTATAATAATAATAATAATAATAATAATAATAATAATAATAATAATAATAATAATAATAATAGATTTATTTTAGCTGGCAGAGTTAAGACCATAATGCCTTCTCTTCCTCTCAACCAGCGAATAGTAAAATTATACAAAAATTACATACATATTACAATTTTAAGATATTAAAATACAGACTAAACAAAATACAATGATGATGTAATCTAATACTAACAAAAACATAGAATTAATAAAATTAAGATGATATAAAATAAAGTAAGTAGCTTCCTAGATGATTATTAATGGAATGCTCTATATAGTTGTTATGCAGTTAACGTTTTCATTGTGTCGAACTTAAGATATCAGTTAATTTGGATTTAAATAATGATAGCGATTGACTGTCCCTGACATGACTGGGAAGTGAGTTCCATGCTCTAGCCAGTTATGACGCTGTTGCTGCAAATGAACTATATGTGATGACGTGGTGGGATAAAATCATCATATTAGATCGTAAGTCTAGTGATTTTAAATTTTACAATGCACATGTTTACCCAAAATTATAAGCACTTTTAAAAGGATAATTCATGATCTTAAGAGATCCGGAGCTCAAGATCTTAAGAAAAACGATATATCATATACTTACCTGCTGATGGTAAAGTGTGTATTAATATAATAATAATAATAATAATAATAATAATAATAATAATAATAATAATAATAATAATAATAATAATAATAATAATAATAACAAAAATAATAATAATAATAAATAATAATAACAATGTTTTATTTATTCTGGCACAGTTAAGGCCATAAGGTCTTCCCTTCCACTTAACCAGCACAAATACTTACTTACTTACTCACTGGCACTATCGAACCCGCGGATTCATGGCCACGCGGACATAAGCTCTCCATATATCCACATCCTGAGCTATTTCTTTCCAATCATTCCCTGTATAACCTACTTCCCTCAAATCATAGTTAATATATTCTCCCACCTCATTCTTGGGCAAATACAAATAAATATTTGACAAATATAGATATACACTACACTAAATATAAAGAGTTAAAAATATAGTAAATGTTGCAACGTAAATTTCATGTAGAAACAACATTTTGTACTATAATAACAATAATAATACTTACGATAATAATAATAATAATAATAATAATAATAATAATAATAATAATAATAATACTCTAAATATGATAAATTGTACGAGAAACACCAATTAATAAATGTACCTTACACTGGGTAATGATGAAGTCGAGGTTAGAACAAATATAAATTTATATTTATTTTAAATGATGCCAATGTCAAGCAGCCACCTATTTCTTGTGGTAGGGAATTCCAGCTGCGAGAAGTGAAGATAGTATATGACATGGAGTGATGTGATGTCCTATGTTGCGGTATAACACAATCAGAAATATTATTTCGAAAATTATTTCAACGAAACAAAACAAAATCTTTGAACTAAATGATCTGAAATTGTTTGAAATTAATAGTACACCACCAATACTAAAAAATATCTAATCAAACAATGAAATACAATCTATTTATTTGAAATGTGTGATATGATTTTATTATTTTAACCGCAATCAATACTTCTCCTATTAAGATATAGAGATTATAGAAATAAAATTGTTAAATAAGTATTTTTACGTTTTTTGTTTTAAATTTAATTTATGTTGGTGGCATGGTCGTATAGAATTCCCAAAATCCATATGAAAATAAGTCATAAAATCAGAATTTTACGTGTCACATTTTAAGAAAACTCGAAAACTCTTTCTGAGCAGAGTTATGCTATTCTACAGGACACACATTAACGCTAGACTGGTATGATTACCTGCGTTCAGTGATCTCCGCCTGTAAACCCGTAGATAAGCTTGAAATTAAGTGCATAATGGCTTATGTAATTATAATTTTAGAGTTATCGTAAATATCTTAATAACTTGTCAACAAATGAATAACATTTCAACACGCCCTAAACGTGTCAACGCAACATGCAAATGTTTAGCCTGGTAATTAATGTGGGCACATCATTATCATTTGGACACAATTATTTATTTACTCCACGATACTAAAAATACTTTAGGGGGGTGATGGGTGAAATTTAAATTTTCTACAGTTTTTAAGCTACATACTTGATGCTTTGTACACACATTCATGTCATAATAGTAATATTATATTAAAGTTTAATCCTTCTAGGATTAAAGGGTTTCGAGTTATTGAAGAAATCCATTTAAGAATTTGTATATTAAAATTTTTAATATGTCCCATAATTTTTTAGTAAAATTTTTGAATTTTTTCTACACGACCACTGACTTATTTAGAACAACACTATGCATTAACTTTTCTATATCATTATAATAAAGGAAGAAAAAAATATATATACATCCTCTGCATATGATTTTTTTAAATTACTACACTTATTTTATTTTTTTATTTAAAAATTATCAATGTTGTTTCAAAATTCATGCACACAATTACTAGCCATAGTGTGTGGGACAAGCAGTTCAAATTTCGTGCTTCTATCATTAAATTTGTCAATGCTATTTTGATTTGAGCGTATTGGAATGCAATGAAAATAAAAGTGTGGAAAAGCCAGTTTGAAAGTTTGCATGCAGTTAAATTAGAACGTAGCATGCATGCTCTCCTACAGTCATTAGGGAGACTTATAAGCGCCACAGGACACTGAAACTTCGCCAACTTATACTTTAAGGTACGTAGTATTTTTTTAATACAAAAAACAAAAAATGCTAAATTTGACCGAAAATGTCGAAAATTTCACCCATCACCTCCCTTAATATTAAAGAAAAAATAAATCAAAACTCATATGTTTGAGATCACTAAAGATAAGGTCCAAATGAAAACGTCCAAATAAGTATATGATTCAAACAATTTTTTCCTTTCTTAAAAACACTAATGAATGTAACCTTTGGTCCATGTGACAAAACTCTCCAAGTAACTGAAGAATTATTTGATAATTAACTTATACACCTCATTAATTGCATATTTTTACCAATAAGAATGGAAAAAAACGGTCACGGTGGACTAGTGATTATGCTCCTTGCCTCTGGTCCCGAGGGTCGCGGGTTCAAACCCGGCCGGGGTCGATGGATTTTTTAGGATGGAAAAATCCAAGAAGCAAATCCTCCGGAAGGGACTTTAAGCCGTGGATCCCAAGTCTGAAGATTTTCAGGCTCGTAAAATATCCTTAAGCCTGAATGAAAGGCCTCTAAGCAAAATTTACCGATTTTTCCCGTCCTAGTACTACCTTGGTTTCCTACACGTCAGTATGAGGCGGAACGCTGACAACGGACCACTCAAAGGACATCTATACGAAAACAAGTGCAACTAAATTAGTATGGTTCAAATTCTTCCCTGTAGGGAGAGAGCGCCTAAATCTCTGTAAAGGGAAATATGGGCCTACAAGAAGAAGAATGGAAAAATCATCCATGAAGAATGGCAAGAAATAGACTTCCAAAATTGGCATTTCAATATATTCCAACTGGACATAGGGACCAAGGAAGACCAAAATATCAGTAGAAAGATCAAGACCATCTTAGTTAGATTTTACCGTCACAAATCACATGGTCTAAAACAAATTTGTTCATGTTGATGATGATATATCATTTTTTATCTTATAAAACAGTATTCAAATTGATCAATATTTTAAACTGATAAGTTATATTCGATTGGACGATGGAGATTGGAATGATATAGATATTTGGAGGAGAAATACAATAGATTAATTGGGCACAGGAAAATGTAGTGAAACATTCTTAAACCTGCTAAATAAAAAAAAATACATTCTGGTATAAACGATATATTAATACCACATTTCATTTTTTTCGAAGCGAAAATGGTAGTCGAACAGAATTTTTAGGGTCAAACCCACGCTCGAAGGGGGAAGATTTTTCTCGATCTTTAACTATGAATATAGTTATGATAATTAAAGGTTAGTTCCTTCTTATTTTGTAAACTGAATCCTACCTAATAATGGATACTATATTTTTTTGTATATGCTTATCAGATAGGGCTCGTTTACTGAATTATCTTACATATTTTATTGTTAGTTTTGATAGGCTCAATTCTGGAAATGCATGCTACTATGCATTGCAGGGACTCTTTTTGTCCCAATTTCTCTAAAAAAACATTAAACTGTTATTCTTACAATTATATTATATTGATGCGAAACATATACTTTTACTTAAAGGTAAGAGGAAATATTACTAATATTTGACAATAAAGTTCTTACAAGGGAACTGTCAACCATTGCATACTGCCCTGTCCAAAAAATGTCATTTTTAACTGCAAGGAACAGAAATTATAGCAACAATCCAGCAATGACAACCCACTGTACGGAGAACATGGACTCTCTGCTTGAGTAAGAGCGCATTGGATGAGCGGGAAGCAATTCCGGGGTTACGTTGTATCCCTACAGTTTAAATGAGAGATTTGACACTGATTTTAATGCCTTGCAGTTAAAAACATTTTTTTTTTTTTTTTTTTTTTTTTTTTTTTTTTTTTTTTTTTTTTGGATACAGCCTTGGTACATCACAATGCTTCTATAGAACAAATTACAAGATAGGTTAATGTAATGGTTGACAGTTTCCTTGTTAGAAAAATGTTTGGACTTAAGAGAGATGAACAGACAGGCGAACGAAGAAGACTACATAATAGTGAGCTACGTGATATTTATGGGAAACGAGATAAAATAAGAAAAGTTAAGTCTCGTAGATTAAGATGGGCAAGAAAATGTGGCACGAATGGGAAATTAAAGAGGGGCATGGAAAATCCTTGCAGGAAAAACCAGATGAAAAGTGCCCAGTAGTAGGCCAGGAATGGGGTACGATAATAACAACCCTAATTTGAGGGAAGTGGGCGATGAAACGTCTAGAAGACAATACTACAAGACACGGTCAAGAATTCCGAAAAGGTATTTTAATATACAAATAACCATTATTGTTAAAAAAATGTAGAACTCGTTTAAAAAAAAGTCACTCTGTATAATAGAGGACAATAACAAATGAGTTACATACTGGTGACGTTAAACTTACCTGAAGTAGTAACGATATGGCAACAATGCCTTGTGCTCTATGAAGCGCCTCCGAAAAATTTGAATACAGTTGTGAGTTAAACCCGAACACTTGGATCTGAAAAATAAGAGAACAGCCATAAGATGATGCTCCCTTATAACTTAGTAGTAACTCGAGGATAATGCAATGCTCTATTATTCGTACGTATTAATAACCAACTAACACACTGACTATCGAAACCGTATGTTCATGGCCGCGCGGACATAAGCTGTCCATACACCTCTATTCTGAGCCAATGTCTTCCAACCATCCCCTGTATAATTTAATTCTCTCAAATCACGGTTAATGTTATTCTTCCAGCTCATTCTTGGTCTACCCACTGGGAGTTTTCCCTCTGGTTTTCCTACAAGAAGCTTCCGTGTATCTCCTTTGGCATGGATTCCCTGAAATAGTTCCCGCCCGGAGAACCGAATGGGGGACTATTTTACCTCCAGAAATGTTTACCCCCGTGTAATCCATGTCCGCATTTACTCTTTCGACTAAGGAACTTTTTTCATCTGGCTTATCGCCTTGGACCTGTCCGGCATGGGTAACCCTTTCGGCAGCAATGCTAATGCGTATAATTATTATGGATCCGTAAATTTGCACTGTACTTATACAGTTTTATTTTCGGGATAAAACATGCACGCGAGCCACTCCACCACGACAAGGTAAAGATACCATAGAGGGAACATGAGATAAGAACAGACCTTAAAGACTAATTCTTGATGCTGCTGCTGATGATGAAAAATATGTAATAACTATTTAATGATGATTGTGTAAGTAAACCCAATTAGTTTCTCCGAAATTAGCGATTATTTGTGATTTGCGAATATGTCGTATGTGCAGCAGGCTTGAAGACGAATTACATATCCTAGGGGATTATAACTATTTAGAATATTGGAGGGGTCAGTGAAAGATTTCTAAATTCAAATCGTGATAGTCTGGTTTGCTACGAGTTAATGGAAAACCCATACAAATTAAACATGGGCAGATTTCTTTACAAGACGCGAAAAATAAGAATAACACTCATTGATAAATTATTAAATATAAAAACAAATTGAAATTATTATATCTTCTTCTTCACTTCCTAGTTTAGGCATTTAGTTGACTATTCCATCTTCACTAATAGATCTAAAACCATCTCTTTCGAGGGCGTCTAACATCTCTTCTTCCTCTCGGAAAATAATGTAACATTTTAATTGGTAATCTACTTTCTTCCATTCTGTCTACATTATATCATTATTAAATCATTTTACTTCTTAGCCCGAACTCATCTATAGACTCTTCAAGTAATACAAAATAAAGCTAACTAACTAACTAACTCACTGGCTCAATCGAACCCGTAGATTCACGGCCGCGCGGATATAAGCTCTCCATACATTCCTATCCTGAGCTAATGTTTTCCAATCATTTCCCGTATAATCTACTTCCCTCAAATCATGGATAATGTTATTCTCCCATCTCATTCTTGGTCTACCAACTGAGCGTTTTTCCTCTCGTTTTCCTGCAAGAAGCTTCCATGCACCTCTTTTATCCCCCATACGTGCCACATGTCTTGTCCATCGCAGTCTACGAGACTTAACTCTTGTTATTATATCTGGCTTCCTATACATAAAATGTAGCTCACTATTAATCAGTTTTCCCCATTCACCTGTATTTTCATCTCTTTTGACCCAAACAATATCCTAAGAAATTTCTCATATACTCTCACAAAATAAAGCGCTACGAATAATATTACGTGCTGATAAACAGACTCGCATTGCCCTTCTCCATGACGATTCGGATCTACCGTACATATGTGACTTCATCAGGTATTCAACACGTCAACAAACAGAGACTTACTTAACAGATGATAATCGATTAATACGCTCCATAGGCTCAACACAAATAGGCCTGCACACTACATTACACACAGTATATAATAAATTACATACCCCAAGAATTTTATAACCAAAAAGCTTAAGTATTTCTCCTCGCCACATAGTAAAAGAAGCTAAGATAGGAATACTCTCTTAAGCAAAACCAAACTAAAAAAATCACACTCATACAAGCACTCAAGGATAAGGGTCATGACGCCGACTTTCGTAGGTACCTACACACTGTGACACGGCCGGTTTTACTTCTCAACCGAATTGTTTATTTTGTCTTCGTCTTCATCCTTTCATGTGATAAACCTAGTGGTCTGTTACGGTCTCAATCCAACGTTTGAAGGGTCTGCCCAAAGATCGCTTGCCTGGTGGCTGGTAATTTAAGATTTGACGTGGTATTCTTGTTCTGCTCATTATTCTTACGTGAGATTTCCTGTTGTTTCTGTATTTTTGCACATATTCCAAGATTGATTCTGTTTGTAATTCTTTGAGAATCTCAGAATTCCTTTTATGTTCCGTTCTTGAGTAACCTGCGGTACGTCTCATTAATTTCATATCTGCCGCAGTTAGTCTTTGTTCATCTACACTGCGAATTGTTCAGGCCTCACTGCCGTAACATAATATGGGTCTGGCCTGTGTTTTATAAATTCTAATTCGTGTGTGTTGCTGTACTGTGTTTGGCTTGAAAATATTATTTATAATTCCTGTTACTCTGTTAATTTTATAAATTTTTGACTAAAATCTTTTTCCTCTTCGTATGTAACTTTGTATCCGAGGTAGTTAAACGTGTTAGTTTGTTCTAATATTTTATTATTAATAACAATTGTACTGCGAACTGGGTTCGCAGACAATAATTTGTGATGTAATTAATTTTAATTTTATTCATTGCTTTGATATATTTTACGTTTTTATTATACATTGATGTATCGTTATGGACTGTAAAAAGCCCGTAGGCCTACGGTTTGCTGCCCTTGCTGTCCATTTTGTAATTAATTATGTTTCTACAAAACACTAATAAGACCAACAGTAACTTATGGAAGTGAAACTTGGACTCTCAAAGAAACAATCAAACAAAAATTTTTAATTTTCGAAAGTAAGATACTTAGAAAAATGTATGCCCAAATAAAGACAAAATCAAAACAAATCAAAACAAATAGTGAATTAAATAATATAATTAAAAATCGAAATAGTATAAATATTATCACATCTCTTAGGATTGGATGGTTTGGTCATCTGATAAGAATGGATCAACAGAGATTAGTTAAATTAATTCTATAAATGGAAGCCTACAGGAACTAGAGCTGTTGGTAGATCTAAAATGAGGTGGGCAGGATGATGTTTGGGAGAATCTGAAGAAGATGAGGATGACAAATCTGAAATTGGCAGAAGATTGAAGAGTCTGGAGGAAGATTATTGAGAATGCCAAAACATCCCATTTTGAAGTTGCAGTGCCTTAGGATGATGATTATGATGATTATATTCTTCACTCTACTAAAGTCCTACTACATGTAGGTATTAGGCCTTATTCTGGCTTGAAACCTCAAATGAAACTATTATATTGACATTAATAAATTTTAAGACCAATGGTTGAAAAACTCGTTTAAATGACAACAAATGTATTTAGTAAATCAATTTTGAACAATTTGTATTCAATGCGTGTACGAGTGATATATGTTTTAGAGTAAATGCATTCGATTTGATTGAATAGAACCCTTCAGTTTGTCCAGATGGCCATGAAATTCATTAGATTCGTATATCGAATTAAAAAAAAACTGATCGGGGAAGGAAATATGATTTATCAGTGAAATGTTCCAGGAATTCCAATTACTCTGTCACAGAATATGTATATTACCTGCTTACGTGCAATACAATTAAAAATGTACAATAACTTTACGATTATATTAGAGCACAAATCAAATCAATTTCATGATAAGTTCAAACATATATATTCAATTTATATGTACACCTTAGTACGTAAATTCAGTCACGCAGGGTCTGAGGTCACTAAGCGAATTTATCAGCAAGTTGAATTTCTTCCACTTCTTATACTTCTTTCATGTGATAGACTATAGTGGTCTGTTACGGTCTCAATCCAACATGTGAAGGGTCTGCCCAAAGATCTCTTGCCTGGTGGCTGGTAATTTAAGATTTTACGTGGTGTTCTTGTTCTGTTCATACTTCTTACGTGAGATTTCCAGTTGTTTCAGTATGTTTGTGCATATTCCATGACTGATTCTGTTTGTGATAAATTATTTGGGAATCTCAGAATTCCTGCAAGTTGAATTTATAAAGACTATTCCCCAAATGGGAATCAATGACCAATCACGTTTCAATGAATTTTGTTTTACAACCAACCATAGTCGTGTTTCACCTCGATATTTATCGAAGTCTGTTTACCAAAATAAAGATAGCTCCTACATTTTACGTAATATTCTGAGCCTGTCAGAGAATTATTTTGCAGCGACTAACCCTCCAACAAATACATTGAATATAGCAAATAATGAACAGATTCCTACGAACTACACATTTGATAATTATGTGTTTAATAATATTGAGATTTTAAATAATGATTTCACCGAGTTGTTTCCTAAAAAATAATTAATAACCTAGAATGTTGGTAATAATATACAGTTTGATGCGTTGCATTTTTTCTCAACTAGGGTGCGTTCTTACAATATTGCGATCGTATTTGACAATAAATAATATGATATAGTTGCAGTGGATGAACAAATGAAACATAATCAAACATTTCTGATTTGTTTTCATATATCGCCGTTTATATTAAATATGTCCATCGCTGTGGTCTCGAGGTAGCGTGCTGCCTTGTCACGCAGCGGGTCCGGGTTCGATTCCCGGTCGGGACAAGCTCTTGGATGAGTTTTTTTTTCAGTGTTTTTTCTCACCTGTAAGACAAATGTCAGGAAGCTTAGAGCCCAACAGTCCCCGAAAATTATCCGGCCATCATTATCATCCTTATCATCATCATCCTTCACCGTGTGGAAAGCAACGGGAAGCTACCACACCTATAATTCCCTACTAAAGCTGCAAAGCATAGCATGAAAATGCTATGATTGCAGTGAAAGACTTGCCATCGGACAGTATTACTATGGATGGATGGATATTAAATGTATGAATATACGGGGTGGACCGCTCGAATGGACCTAATTTCAATTGCTTGTTACTGGCAAACGGTTGAAGATAGAAACTTAAAACAACGTTCATAGTACAGAAAAACTCACCCAGTTTCGAATCCTGTCGGTAGATGGCACAAAGATACGTTTCTCGTTCTTAGATTTAATTGTTTGTGAAAATGGCGACTCCGCAGATGAAAGCGCAAGCTGTTTTGTGGTATGCGGAGTTTAAATCAATCATTAGAGTTCAAAGGGAGTTCCGGCGTGTGTTTAAACCGTGATGCTCCAACTGCTAGAAGCATAAAGAAGTGGCGTGATACATTATTAGCTACAGGATCTGTGTTGAAGAAGCATGGTGGTGGTCGCAGAGCATCCGATGAAATGGTAGCAAATGTTCAAGCCGCATTTGAGCGAAGCCCCCGGAAGTCATTAAGAAGAGCTTCGCGGGAACTTCAAATACCAAAATCGACATTACAACGGATTGTCCACAAACGCCTCAAACTGCACGCATATAAAGTGCAGTTAGTGCAACGTCTGGAGCCGAATGACATGCCGAAACGAGTGGAATTCGCCAATACGATGCTGGACCGTCTCGGCGCTGATCCTGACTTCATGACCAAGATTTTCTTCTCGGACGAAGCCACTTTCCATTTGTCAGGCAAGGTAAACCGGCATAATGTGCGGATCTGGGGATCGGAGAATCCTCACGCTATTCAAGAGCATGTTCGTGATAGTCCGAAGATGAATGTTTGGTGCAGTTTGTCACATAATAAGGTCATTGGACCGTTTTTTCTTCGCCGAGAAAACTGTTCGTGGTACCACATATCTTGACATGCTGGAGCAGTTCTTCTTTCCACAAATTGAACAACTGCAGCCTAACATCGTTTTCCAGCAAGATGGTGCTCCTCCCCACTGGTCCAATGAAGTTCGTACGACTTTGGACAACATTTTCCCTGGCCGTTGGATTGGTAGGGGAGGACCAATCGCGTGGCCCCCAAGATCTCCCGATTTAACACCACTGGATTTCTTTCTCTGGGGCTATGTCAAAGATAAAGTTTACACCACCCCAGTCAAAGACCTTCGTGATCTTCGTGAGCGCATCATAGAGGCTATTGAGAACATTCCAGAAGACATACTCCAACGTACTTGGCAAGAAATTGTTCATCGCTTTGATATCGTCACAGTGACTGCTGGGGCTCATATAGAGATGTGGTGATCTGGATATCAAAACTTGGTGAGTTTTTCTGTAATATGAACGTTGTTTTAAGTTTCTATCTTCAACCGTTTGCCAGTAACAAGCAATTGAAATTAGGTCCATTCGAGCGGTCCACCCTATTAAAATAACTATATTTAAATAATGATTTGTGAGAAAACAGCTTAATTTCATTCGTTAGATAGTCCTAATAAATACTATTCTTGATCTTGCAAATCCTCTAGATGATTTCTAAATCACTCGTGGCATTACTTATCATAAAGTGATGTCAGGCTATAAGTTAACACCCATAAGCTATAAGTTACAAATACAAATAAACATAATAGAACAAGTAATGACAATAAAATATCTGGATGTTGAGATGAACAAACATTGATAAAATCAATAGTAAAACTCCGTTGAGGTGTTAGGTCCAATTTTAAAACTATAATATCCATCCATAGTAATTCTGCCCGAAGGCAGTAGGTCCTTCACTGCTATCATAGCATTTTCATGCTATGCTTGCAGCTTTACTAGGGAATTGTAGGTGTGGTAGCTTCCCGTTGCTTTCCACACCGGTGAAGGATGATGATGATGATAATGATAAGAATGATGATGGAGATGGCCATATGATTTCGAGGACCGTTTGGACCTTAAAGTTTTCCTGACATTTGTCTTACAGGTGAGAAAAAACTCCGATAAAAACCTCACCCAGAAAAACTGCCCCGGGTCCGCTGCGCGACAAGGCAGCACACTACCTCGAGACCACAGCGGTGGACAACTATAATATCATCATCATCATCATAGTACATTCACGAATTTAGGTCATTTGTTGACCTGTTTCGGCCTCAAGAGAAAACACCATCCAAAAGTCTTTTGAGTGGACGTCCTGGTCTTCTTCTTCCTGCAGGTTGATATATTAACATTTGTTTGTGTATAACTATAATATAAAATTATATAATTATGTACCTTGAAAGTCCGTCTCCTCAAGTTCTTAGAATATTAAATAACGATTGGGCATTCAGGACTAGACCCATTAACAGCACTAGGTAGCAGCTCTGTTGTCATTGACCCTCGATGAAGCACTATCCTACACTTTGTGCCATTCAGACACAATCGAATAAATCTAACTAACTTTGTAGGGATTCCGAATTCCATTTTGAATAGCCTATTAAATTTTGTCATTTGAAATTTTATTTGTTATTTAGATTGTATAGGCCTATATAATTCTTCGTACATGTGTTTCTCACTGAATTGCTTCTAAACAGCTGGACTGATTTTAATGATTTTTTGTGTGTGTTTGAGTGGGTCCCTGGATGGTTTAGATTCACAATTGGACCATTTAAAACCATTAGGTGCAGGAATTGACCTGAAGGGAAAATTTAAAAATCGCTCTAGCAGTCACAATTTTCTATGTTTTACAACGAAACTCAGTATATCTTATTAAAATAATCCTATGTAGGTATTTTGCAAAAATGAGGAAAATCCGATAATTAAAAACGGAGGTTTACCGGAAATTCGAAATTAAAAACTGCCTAAACGACTGATCCGATTTTGATGAAAATTTGTGTGTGTTTGTGTCTTTGAGTGGGTCCCTGGATGGTTCAGTTTCACAAATTGGACTCTCTAAAACTATTAGGTGTAGGAATTCACCTGAAGTGAAAATTTAAAAATCGTTCTAACGGTCACAATTTTCGATGTTTCACAACGAAACTCAGTACTGTATACAGTTTTATATTTTTTTGAGAGATGTTGGGACGACAGGAGTCCCTGTAATACATTTTTTAAATTCAATGCCCCACGTTGTCATTTCGACATTTATGATGTTCTCTCCTGGCATTGGCATAATTATAACCCACTTCTGAAGTTGGGGCACCTAGAAGGCGGAGTTACGTTACCCCGGTGATATGATGGGTGATAGATAAATGATAATGAAGCGCCAGGAGAGTTCTTAACCTAAACTTAACCTAAATTCCAGGCCATGGGCAACCACAGGGATAATATTCCCTTTAAGGAAAAAATCCTATGGTTTGACCCGGAATCGAACCCGGGACCTCATGAACTGAGTCATATTATATTTAATTTCTTTGTGCGCCTCATTGCTGTTTGTAATTATTGTGCCTTGGTATTTGAAATCATTCACTTCTTCAAAATTTCTCTCATTTTTCATTAACTATCCACTTCCATTATATAATGTAGGCCTATTTATATGCGTTACCATAGCAAAAAAAAATAAAAATAAAAAAAATAAAAATGGATTCGTAATTAACCAAGCGAATTCAATGGTGAAATATTTTCTTTATTATATATGCAAATGTAAGACACTACGTGTTAACGAGTATTGGCGCACTCGAACATGGATAAGTTAGGCTATATAATTAGGCTAAATGGTTTTATAAGACACTAGCTAATACCCGGCGTGCGCTGCTACGCCTAAATAAATGTAAATTAACGTGCTTTTATGTTTAGTTGAACAAGTAAAAGCAAAAATAATTATAAATTTACATTTTTAGAAACCCCGTGCTGATTACCCGACGTTACCCGGGAATCTACTTATCCCGTTCTTCTTGATATAAATGAGCGGAAATACAAAAATTAAAGTGTTTTATGTTTAGTTAAATAAATATTAGGAAACATTTATAACGTAATTATTTTTAGATGCCCGTGCTGTTTACCCGGTGTTGTCCGGGAATCTACTCATCCTGAATTTGTTGGCATAAATAAGCTGAAAGACAAAGATTAATGTATATGAATGTACTTCTTATGATTAGTTGAATAAGTAAAATGAAAAATAATTATTTTAAGATTCCCCATGCTGATTACCTTGTGTTGCCCGGGAATCTACTTATATCATATTCTTGGCATAAATGAGCTAAAAGACAAAATTAGTTATTGTGAGTTATCCGTAAATGAATAACCGCCATGTGCTGATAAGCTTGCACAGGAATCTACAATTTGTCTCCATTCTTTTTGGTATCAATGAAAGCCAAAAATGGTTATTGTGAATTATCCTTAAGAGTTCGAGATATTCAATTCTGTGTACATTAATTTTGTGTGACGATCTTCATCATCATAGCAATTCCGGCCGTGAAAGTCTACGTGATTATATTAATTTTGTGTATTTGTTATGATTTAGGTAGCATAAGCCATTTAAGCGTCCAAAGAGCTACTTTTTCACGTTTTCCACTATAAAGGGCGATTTTTAAGGGTGTAGGGGAATTGAGTATCACAACTCTCTTATAGCCTATGTTCATCCCGGGAATGTCCTGAACATTTTGAAAAAAGCCCCATCACAATCGGATCAACGGTATGGTCGCGCATAAAGTACGAACAAACAAACAAACAAACAAACAAACAAACATTCATTTTTATATATTAGATTTACAATACGGTACCAAAAACACACAAAGCAAGTATACAGTATTACAAAATATCATGTTCTTTGGGACTGGAAATGAAAGAGTTAACGCTATTCTCCACCTTCACCCTTGATTTACCTGCTAGGCACTTGAAGTTTGGTTTCCCAGAAGAAGTCATACATATAGCCGAGTGATATAAGACATCATACGTTGGCGCAGAGCTAGAATATGCGCTGGATCGAGTCTCTATGGTGACAAAAATTTTCTCATGGAATTTTGGTCACTATAAAACCGATGCCCAACCTGGATTGTGCCTCTAGATGAAGAAAATCAGCTACATTGGCTGATCGGTGCGATAAGTTGACTAAATGTTATCTCTATACTAGCTGGGTTATCATCCACTGATGAAAATGACACATATGAATATTCGGTCAGCTGCCGGCTGGTAGGGCAATAACCTTCAGGGACCTTCTCGTCTTAGAGTTTAATTAGCTTACCTACAAAATGTTCCATGTCCGTCCTTCATTTCCCATTCAATTCACATGCACTGCCCTCACAGTCTACAAGGCTACATCTGGTTTCCCATAAAGATACGGTACCTCACTCTTACGTAGTTTTCTCCATTTACATATCTGTTCCTCCCTCTTTTCAGTCTAAAATATTTTCCTAAGAACTTTATACTCAAATAATCACAATGTTTTACCTTCCGTTAAAGTAAGAGACCATGTTTAAAATCCATATAATGAGAATAACACTGGTCAACATGATATTTGTCTCATGAGTACCAATAGTTGTACTTGATGCAGTTTTTATCGTGTTTTCAAATATGTATTCGGAATTTCTCCATCACCCACAGTTTTTTTATTTCAATTTCAATTAATGGATTTAAATAATTATTTTTTGATTAACTTCTTTCGTCCATTTGTCCATTGTAAAATAAAACGGGGAACACTTTCATCGGGAGATTTCAGCTATGGAAAAGATATATCAAGGCAAATGGAATCCTAATATGCTGGCCGGTTATTGTTGGACCATCAAGAGGGATGGTCCACAGGCGAAATATAACAGAAAATCGTCATTTCTTACTTTCTAGGTGAGTCCGAATGTTCGAATATTGTGTAGTTACGAATGTAGAAAATGTTAAAGTGTTTGAAATTATAAATTCCTGTCTCTCGGAAACCTTGTGTGATAGAGAAAAACTGGTATCATATTTAAATTCAGGAGTAAAAAATACTATCAAAATCGCATATTTCTTTCTGAGACAAAAAAAAAAGTTTATTTTTTGTTGCTCAGTGTAATCGTTTGATAAGTTATATTTTTTATTTAAGTTTTTTAGAGAAGTTTGGGATAAAAGAGACCCTGTAATACATAATAGCAAGTGTTTCCAGAGTTGAGTTTTTTATTTCTATCTCCACCTCATTCTTATTTACAATTGAATAGTTACTCCGTAAACAGATCTAACCCGTAAACTGCAACTCATAACTTGACTTACTTCTTTCGCCATGTTGTTACAAATTGATCACTACTAGCTTCAAAGCCAACTTTTAAAAATAAATAAAACAGGTCTGGAAGAGAGCGGGGATAGTTTTACATACGCCATGTTGTTATATTCTTTGGATAGATCACTAATCTACTGAAAATTCAAACTTTCGAATTTTTGTGGGTTAGATCTCATTTCGGGTCAACTATTCAATTACTGCTCCTAAATATTTGAATTCTGCCACACCTTCAAAATTCTCATTTTTCGTTCAAGTGTCCATTTGCATTATATAATATATTCCTAGTTGTGACCATATATTTAGTTTCATTGCTATATATACTTCCGGTTCCAGATTTTTACTGTTATTAACTATAAATTTAATAATATGCCCTTGCATAACAATGAAGAAGTAGCCACTGCAATTTTGACGATTAATGAATGGGATCTTTAGGCCATTAGTACAATAAAGCGGGTTAAAATAGTTTAAAAAGTCACACAGCTTATCTGACAAATTAATAATCTCACTCAACAGTTTTATATTAATTAAGTCATTGGATTTCGCACATTCCAACACCATATTTGCCAGATAACCCTTAAACTATGTAATGGGTGTCATAGACCCGTTCAAATTATTAGAAAATAACGATGACGCAAACAAATATAATATGACTTAATAAGCCTAAAAACCTGGTTCCGATGGACTATATGTTTACCACTGGTTCTGATGTTCGAGGAACGAAACCCAGCACGGATCGATAAGTTTTATAGGTGTAAATCTTGAATATGGCTTCCTTTGTGAAGTAAAAAAAGTAATATGTCTTATGTTATAGATTTTCAAGTATAATGAACTTCAAACCTGAATCGAGAGGGGGCTGAGCAAACATTTCAAAATATTTTTACGCCTATATTTGGAGTATGTAACGCTAAAGATCTAGGTTGTTGAAGAATGTCGTTAAATACTAACAAAAAAAATCAATAACATAGCACTATTGAGTTTACAATTTATATTACAATACTAGTGTAGATCACTTAACTAACTCACTGGCACTATCAAACCCATAGGTTCATGGCCGCACGGACATAAGCTCTCCATACATCCCTATCCTGAGCTAATATTTTCCAAACATCCCCTGTATAATCTACTTCTGGTTTTCCTACAAGAAGCTTCCATGCACGTCTTTCATTCCCCATTGGTGTCACATGCCCTGCCCATCTCAGTCTACGAGACTTAACTATTCTCATTAAATCTGGCTTCGTATGAAGACCATGTAGCTCATTGTTATATAGTCTTCTCCATTCACCTGTCTGTTAATGTCTCTTTGGTCCAGAAATAATTTTTCTCTCGCCATTTCAACGTTTTTTGAAAGGAGTTGAGACGTCAAGAGTCTCTGTAATGCATAATAGCATTTCCAAAACTGAGCCTATGTTTAATTTCTCTAATGTTCCTATTTTTGGCATTCATTTCAAGATCATCACTTCTTATATAAAATTATCCGCCTTACGTTATCTTGAGCAACTAGAGTTTTTATTATAATGTATTTACGCTTTAACATCTAAAGTAATATCGTGCCTTTTATCTTAAGTTTACATAATCTCGTAAACTGTATTTTCTATTGTTTGTTTGTTTGTTTGTAACACGTGTTATAAAAAATCGCTACTTTTATTTTAGTATTACTATGAAATAATGGTTATCGTATATTTAAATGGGTCGTGACAGTGATATTTCTACTCAGAATGTATCTTAAAATTGAGGAAAACTAGCTTAAACAACTGTAAAGTTGGTCGACACTGGTGTTTGAACCCAGAACATTCAGAATAGGAGCGTCTTAGCCCAAGATTAGTCAACTTGTTCGATTCATACAATACTTTTACTGACTATGTTTTGTAAATATTATCCTCTAGTTATGGATGCGAAACTTGGACTCTTACTTTAAGGGAGGAAAGGAGATTAAGAGTATTTCATAATAAAGTTCTTTGGAAAATGTTTGGACCGAAGAGAGATGAACAGATATGTGAATGGAGAAGAATACATAATAATCAAACTAGATGGTATTTATAGGAAGCCAGATATAATAAGAACAGTTACGTCTCGTAGACTTCGATGGGCAGGAAATATTCGATAATAAAGTTCTTAGGAAAATTTTTGGACCTAAGAGAGATGAACGGATAGGTGAATGGAGAAGACTAAATAATAATAAAACTACATGGTAATTATAAGAAGCCAGATATAATATGAACAGTTACATCTCGTAGACTTCGATGGGCAGGAAATGTGGCACTAATGAGGATGAAAGACGTGCATGGAAACTTATTGTATGAAAAGCAGACCAAGAACAAGGTGGGGGTATAACATTAACCATGATTTGAGGGAATTAGATTATACAGGGAATGATTGGAAAACATTAGCTCAAGATAGAGATGTATAGAGAGCTTATGTCCGCGTGGCCATGAACTCGGGTACGATAGCGCCAGTGAGTTAAAGTTAGTTAAGAGTAGATAATAATTATAAAAATAACAATAATTAGTTTATTTATTATCTCAGTCAAATACGTATTAAATTTATTCAAGTCGACGTTTCAATCCTCTTGTGCGAGATAATTGTCAAGATATTTAACATTTCCAGTTAACCATTTTATAATAGTTGATTAAGTTTAATACGTATTTGACTGAGATAATTATTTATTGTTACTTTACTAATATTTTTACTATATCATCTCCTAGCAACAAGTAAGATGTAGGAACATGCGTTTTCAGTTCAGTCCGGCACGAATCTTAAAATGTATGTACAACAATTAAACAGTTCATTCTCATCCTCTACGCGCATCATTTATTCACAGATTCTGATATCGGCCACGCTTCAAATGCGTACCGACTCTGAGCGATCAAACTGCCATCACTTGACACACACAATGTAAATTTAATGGTAGCCTGCTATGGAAGCAATAGTGATAGGATCGTAGTTGTGTACGCGTAGGTTAGATATTGGGTAGGTAGATTAGTTAGAGGTTAGAAGAGGATGGGACACCCTCCTGAGGACTGCAACCTTGACGTGGTAGGAGGGCTTGAGTGCCTATTTGAAACTATTTTTTGGTTTCAAATAGGCCAGACTAATAGCAGTCCATTTTGTTAAATATGCAAAAAGTACCTTAAAGTTTACTGAATATATATTCTGTTACGTTTTCAAAATATATTGCGGATATATATATATAATATATATATATATATATATTATATATTGTATATATTAATTTTTTGGAATACATAATATTTTTGGAATAATATATATATATATATATATATATATATATATTTGAAACATTAATTAATTACATTTTAGTCTTTTTGGCGGCCTCACATACAAACAAATTATCTGGAGTTTAGTGTTCATGAAAATAATGTTTAAAAAGGCCCAATAGTATGTAAATTTTAACTAATTTTAGTTTTTAAATTTTCCTAATAAAATATTTATATTTTCTTTCTATTTCCATGGAAATCAAATAATGTGGTTTAGAAACAATAATCAAGTAATTTTATAGATTATGAATTGCAATGTTTAGAAAATGACATTTTAATTAATTTTAGTTTTTAAATTTTGTTAATAAAATATTTGTATTTTTTTAAATTTGTATGGAAATCAAATAATGTGGATTAGAAATAAAATTCAATTAAGTTTATAGAATATGAAGTCTAATGTATTGAAATTGTAATATTTTAAATTTTCATGGCTCCCCCGCAAAATTAATTTATGTGATAAAAAGTTTATATGAAACATTTCAAATTATAATAAATATAGGCACATCAAAGACCGAACCAAATTTAATAAATAGAGGTGTAAGTCAAGGGCGTAGTATATCACCTACCCTTTTTAATTTGTATATTAATGGCATCATCCAAAATTGGAAAAGTAATGTTAGTGTAGATATAAGAATGGACCGTTTTAAAATATTAAATGTTTTAATGTATGCTGACGATGTGGTTATTATTCAAGAAAATGAAAATAACTTGCAGTACTCTTTACATCAATTAAATTAGTTATGCCAAGAACACAATTTTAAAATATCAAAGGAAAAAACAAAAATAATGGCATTTTGAGGAAGTTAACATATAAGATAAAAAATCATAACAGACAACAAACCTCTGGAACAAGTAACAAATTTTAATTATTTGGGTTGTAATATGACTATAAACAAAAAAACTGAAAGAGACGTAAATGTGAAACTTTCAAGATTTCAAATGATATGCGGAACTATACATAAAACTTTAAAGAACAAAACAAGAAAAGATACTAGATTGAAGTTTTATAAAACATTGGCAGTTCCTGCATTACTTTATGGGAGTGAAACTTGGGTAATGACCAAAACATTCCAAAGTAGAATACAAAGCGTAGAAATGAACTTCCTCAGAAGAACAAAAGGCTGCACAAGAATGGATCGGATAAACAATGAAGATATAAGAACAGAGTTAAATATATATCCACTGAATGATAAAATCACAGAATATAGAGAAAAAATGAAACGTTAAGAAAAAATGAACGTAACAAGATTACCAAAAGCAGCATATAAGCCAAGAGATTCAAGAAATGTAGGAAGGCCAGTGAAAAGATGGACAGAACAACTGTGAGGCGGAACAGACATTTTGCCTAGCCCATGAAGTGAACATGGAGAAGAAGTAGAGGAAGAAGAAGAAGGAGATGAAGAAGAAGAAGAAGAAGAAGAAAAAGAAGACTTTTCTTAATAAGATATTTTGATTTTTCCTTCAATTTCCGAAATCAAATAATGTGAATTAGTAATAATCAATTATGTTTTTATATATTATGAAGTGCAATGGTTGGGAACTGAAATTTTAATTAATGTCTATTTTAAATTTGACTAATAAAATATGTTTACTTTTCCTTCAATTTCCATTGAAAATAAAATACTGCGTATTAGTGATATTCAACTATTTTTATAAAATATGAAGTTCAATGTTTGGGAACTAAAATTTTAATTAACTAGAGTTTAAAATTTTCTTAATAAAATATGTTTATTTTCCCTTCAATTTCCATGGAAATCAAATCGCAGATTATATAATAAATAATTTTTACTTTAAATTTCCAGTATTTTTAGTAGTTATATTTTCATTATCGTAATTTCCATGGCAATTCATTTAATGTAATTAATCTATTAATTTAAAAATATAAATGAGTTACATTTGCTACTTTAAACTCAATAAAATCCAATTTAATTCTAATTTCTTGGAACAAAGCATGAAATAAATTAGGTATTTTATTGTATATCATGATATTTAGTTTGTAGTTATAAAGTAATTATTCAAGTGTATTAGCACATTGGCATAATTTCCTAAAATGTAAAATGTCGTTTCATTTGATTAAGATTTATTGGAAGTTGACACACTGGGAAATCTAAATAGGGGCATTTTATACTTCATCAATTTTTGAGAGTTACATTAATTTATTTCAACTAACGGATAACTCACAAAGTTGTAAATTTTTCATTTTTCATATTTTATTTAATGACGCTCCTTAATACATCAGTTCATATAGTGTAGCAATTGAAATGTAGGATTAATATTCCCATACCGCTTTGTAAATTTGAAACTGAATTATTTGCTATTAGCGAATTCTGAAGGAATGAAGCTATTGGTGTGCACTCATGAATAAAATATTTTTTTAGAAAGTTAATCGATTCTACTTATCCGAAATGACCATGACATATATATAACTAACCCACTGGCACTATCGAACCCGGAGGCTCATGGCCGCGCGGACATAAACTCTCCATACATCCCTATCCTGAGCTAATGTTTTCCAATCATCCCCTGTATAATCTACTTCCCTCAAATCATTGTTGATGTTATTCTCCCACCCCATTCTTGGTCTACCAACTGGGCGTTTTCCCTCTGATTTTCCTACAAGAAGCTTCCATGCACCTGTTTCAATCCCCATCCTTGCCACATGTCCTGCCCGTCGCAGTATGACATATATATATGTATATATATATATAATCATCCGGTATCATGGCAGCTGCCGCCGTCTTCCGGAAACCAAACGCCATTCCTCTCTGTCCATCCATTATTTATATATATATATATATATATATATAATATATATGCGCGTGTGTGTGTTTTTTTTTTAAGCTGCATTTTGGGTGGGGGGCAAAATAATTTAGAAAAGGAAGGCCGAGTTCGTGAACCAGTAAAATTGAACCATTTATAGTGGAGGATTAACTAGAAGCAACAATTTAAAAATCACATAGGGGCAGCAGTTTTAGATATTTCGTAACGAAACTACACACACACACACATACACACACACACACACATATATATATATATATAATATATATATATATATATATGTATATATATTTTATATGTATCATTAAAGTGATATAAATGTATTCCTAAAATATAATGTAATTCGACCATAGGAATGGCGGTTTACCTGAAACTAAAATTTAAAAATGTCTATATGTACTGGCCGTCATGCATATGTTCTCGCAATGTAACTGAATAGTTATGATTCAATTAAGAAAATAATGATTTATTCAGCAAACGAGTAAAAGTGCGCCATGATTTCGTGTTGCTGAGAATTCTCTTACTTTATGCAGTTTAAATAAGTAATGAAGGTAGTTGAAACGATGTACATATTGAATTTATAAATGTGTATCTGATCACAGCTATCCAATACATCCATCCATCCATAGTAATTCTGCCCGAAGGCAGGTCCTTCACTGCAATCATAGCATTTTCATGCTATGCTTGCAGCTTTACTAGGGAATTGTGTAGGTGTGGTAGCTTCCCGTTGCTTTCCACACCAGTGAAGGATGATGATGATAATGGTAAGGATGATAATGATAAGGATGATGGCCATATGATTTCGGGGACCGTTTGGGCCTTAAAGTTTTCCTGACATTTGTCTTACAGATGATGAAAAACCCCGATAAAAACCTTACCCAGAAAAACTGCCCCGACCGGGGATCGAACCCGGGCCCGCTGCGTGACAAGGCAGCACGCTACCTCGAGACCACAGCGGTGGACTATCCAATACAAAAGTGTAAATATTAAGCTCATATGAAATAAATAAATAAAACTTAACCTGCTAACAAGTTGTCTATGCTGGACAAAAAGAATAAATGCTCTATATGATTAGGGTGTGTTTTTCGTAACTTTTTTTTAAGTTTAAGATTGATGTGTATAAAGAAATCTCCTGCGTCTACCGGGGATAAATCAATAAATCAATCGTAATGTAGTCATTTATGACTCAATTAAGGGAACTAGGTAGTGATTTACACAAAATAAATTAATTTTATGTCCAAAAGTACATTTCAATGTTTATCAGCTTGTATTGCTGATAACTAATTGAACATTTGTATAGATACTCCGAAACTTGTGCATCCAATGTTATAAGACACAATTAATTGTTTTTTGTATCTAAAATAATTACAACATGTTAACTGATGGCCTACTTTCCAACATTTAAAAAAAAAATAATTTCAAGTGCACTTTTCATCAATATGTTTTATTCAATTTCCTTGATTTTTTTAAAATTTGTTAAATGACGTGCGTTTTCAATTCCAAAGCCAAAGTTATTTAAATATTTCACTCTGAAGGTCAATATAAAAAATCTTTAATTTGATTAATCTTTTTTCAATGATATTTTCTCTAACTAAATATTTAATTTTTTATGTTATGTATGACGTATTTAAATAACTTTGGTTTTAGAATTGAGAACAGACATCATTCAACATATTTTAAAAAATCAAGAAATTTGAATAAAAAATATTGAAGAAAAGTGCACTTGAAATTAGATATTTTAAAATGTTGGAAAATAGGCCATCAGTTAAACTGTTGTAATTACTTTAGATGCAAAGAAATTTCTGTGTTATACCATTGGATGCACAAGTTTCAGAGTATATCTATACACATTTTCAATTAGTTACCGGCAATACAAGCTGAGAAACATTGAAATATACTTTTGGGCATAACATTAATTCATTATGTGTAAATCACTACCCAGTTCCCTTAATTACATTTTCACAACCCAACATTCACTGATTTCGTGGCAATGCCCAATTTCAAGAGAAAAATAAAGACTCTTCACTTCCTCACGGAATTAATAATAATTTTTATATCCAAACTTCTCTACTGTACTTAGCACTGTGGTTAGTACTTATCCATTAAAACAACGCAGCGGTCCGAAGTGGTTTTGACCAAGCTCGTTACTCACATTGTACCTGCGGATCATATTCTGGTACCCTCACTCCATCTTATTCAAGCAATGACAAAAATACTATTTTTTGTTTTTCCTTTGACATTGGGCATTGTCACGAAATCAGTAAATGTTGAGTTGAAGGCCTATAAATATAATTAATTGAGCCATTGATCGTTAAATTACTATGGATTTATCACTGGTAGATTTGAACGCATAAATACGAACTTGTTGTACTTGCAGCACGAAAGCAGTACGTTTCCGAATAAAAGTTCACATTCAAATCGTTATCTGCACAGTCCACTATACGCCCTAGAAGTTAATGATGGGATTTTTTTTTTAATTTCCTAAACGTATAAACCTTATTTCACCTAAGGTACATTAGGATTATATGTTGTCAAATTTGTGTCGTTATATAATTTTTGTATCTAAAATTAAAGTTTTTAATTAATTTTATTTATAAAAACATTAAAAAGTCTGAAGTTATTTTCTGTCATAAGCACTTCTGTAATGAGTGGTTTACTTAAATAGGCGATGTTACTTAGAAGACATGTGATTTCGAATCTTTCATTCCAGAACAAAAGACAATCAAATATAACATGTTCTACACTTTGGTTGCTAATACCACAATTACAGCTTGCATTTTCTATGATGTTCAATCTCTGTAGGTATTGGCCAAATTTCCCGCGTACAGAACACTCTGAATAATTTTGCGTTGGAAGTACAATTATATTTAAACTGTATTTTAATGTAATTTTTTTAAGATATCTAAAAGAAAACAATGAGATACCTTCGGAGGACTGCAGGATACACACTACTAGATCAAAAAAAAAATAAGACATCTTAGAAGAATTACACATAGAACCTTTTAGAAAACAAAATTTCTGATTATAAGTCAAGATGGATGCAACATGTTCATCGAATGGAAGATCACAGAATACCCAAACAAATGTTAAGTTATCAACCTGCAGGAAGAAGAAGACCAGGACGTCCACTCAAAAGACTTTTGGATGGTGTTTCTCTTGAGACCGAAACAGGTCAACAAATAGCCTAAATTCGTGAATGTACTATGATGATGATGATGATGATGACATATATGTTTAAAGTAAAGTAAATTATCCTGAATAATATAAAAAATACAATAAACTCATACTGAACCACTGTTGAGATTGTTTTGTAATAAATTAAACATAATATTAGTACCTGAGATAACAGTTATCCTCAGCATTAAAATTCATTAAAATTGTGAAGACCTCTCAGAAGTACTTGTTCCATCTTCAGCGGCTGAATTGGTATTTATTTTTGCCTGACTAGCTAAATGCATTGCGTCAATACATTTAAAATTAATATTGAACCACCTCCTCCGCATGTTTATTTTTGTCCTTTGAGGTCTTCGCCCGTTACTCTGTGCAAGGGACCCTTCAATCAGGTACTACATACCGGGCCAGTGTGACCTGAAGCTCCCGAGGGAAGGGGCGCTAGACTCTTTGATGAGACTGCCTGATAAAGGATTCTCATCCGCTACCAATAATATATATTTTTTTTATTATACAATCTCCTAGCAACAAGTAAGAAGTAGAAACATGCGTTTTCAGTTCAGTCCGGCACGAATCTTAAAATGAATATACAACAATTAAACAGTTCATTCTCATCCTCTACGCGCATCATTATTCACAGATTCTGATATCGGCCACGCTTCAAATGCGTACCGACTCTGAGCGATCGAACTGCCATCACTTGACACACACAATGTAAATGTAATGGTAGCCTGCTATGGAAGCAATAGTGATAGGATCGTAGTTGTGTAGGTGTAGGTTAGATATTGGGTAGGTAGATTAGGTAGAGGTTAGAAGAGGATGGGGCACCCTCCTGAGGACTGCAACCTTGACGTGGTAGGAGGGCTTGAGTGTCTATTTGAAACTACATTTTGGTTTCAAATAGACCAGACTAATAGCAGTCCATTTTGTTAACTATGAAAAAAGCACCTTAAAGTTTACTGAATATATATAGTCCTACATTTATTCTATTACATTTTCAAAATAATATATTTTAAATATACATTTCAATATTAATTTATAATTATTATTTGGATTACATGAAATATAGATTTGAAACCTAATTAATTATATTTTAGTAATTTTGGCGGTCTTGTCTACAAACAAATCCTCTGCAGTTGTATAAAAAATAAATAATACTTCAAAGGGACGATAAACCTGGTGGTAGTAGTAGTAGTAGTAGTAGTAGTAGTAGTAGTAGTAGTAGTAGTATTATTCAAATGTTCTGAAGTTCTTGATTTGTCATCATTCGCTTGGGACCATAAACATTTTACTTTGAAGATGATAACTTAGCATCTGGCGTGAATCTTTCGTATGATATCTTATGCAAGTCAAATCTCTCCATTAATAACAATAATTTATTTATTTTATTTAACGATAAGTATACTGCCTTAAAAATTGAGACGACCAATAAAAATGAGTGGCCTCCACGTTTAAATTTGTTATATAATGTAATTTATAAATGATAATCAGTTACTTTTACGGAATATCAAGTCAATTTTTGGAAACTGAAATACTGATTAATTTTAGTTTTTAAGTTTTCTTGATAATATAGTTTCATCTTTTCTTTAACTTCCATAAAAATGAAATACGTAATATGATTTTGTAGAATGTGAAGTCCATTTTGGGAATTGAAAAAATTAATTAATTTTAGTTTTTAATTTTCTTAAAATATATTTTATTTTCCCTTCAATTCTCATGGAAATCAAATAATGTGCATTAACAATCAATTTCCAGTATTTTAGTTGTAATTTCAGTTTTGTAATTTCCATGGTAATTAATTTAATGTATGTTTAATTAATTTATTAATTTGAAAATGAAAATAATCAACATTTGCAAGATTCTAAACACAATTAAACTTAATTCAATTTACATTTTTTAAACAAAAATTGAAATAAATTATTATTAATCGTTGTGCATGGTCTTTAGTTTCGAGTTTAAAAAAATCTTAATTGTGAAGGCGTATTTCTAGATTGGAATAATTTCTTAAAATGTAAAATGGAATTTCCTTTGTTTTAGATTTATTGAAAGCTGACATTTGGGGACACCCTAAACAGGGACATTTGATAGTTCTCAGCATTAGGAGAGTTACTTTAATTCCAAAAACCATAAGACCTAATGCACACCATCGTCTGTTTTGAGATTTTATCCTGTATTTTATCCTATATGCATGATATACATGTTCTTGACAGCTGTTGACCTTATGGTGAACCAGCTTCATCTGAGCTTTGGCTTACATTGTATATATGAACAAAGCTATCGAAAGCTATCTGACCGATTTCTCTGATATTTACTCTCGAGGTAGCGTGCTGCCTTGTCACGCAGCGGGCCAGGGTTCGATTCCCGGTCGGGACAGGCTCCTGGGTGAGGTTTTTTTCGGTTTTTTTTCTCACCTGTAAGACAAATGTCAGGAAGCTTAGGGCCCAATAGTCCCCGAAAATCATCCAGCCATCATTATCATCCATATCATCATCATCTTCACCGGTGTGGAAAGCAACGGGAAGCTATCACACCTATAATTCCCTAGTAAAGCTCCAAAGCATAGCATGAAAATGCTACGATTGCAGTGAAAGACCTGCCCGCGGGCAGAACACTATGGAATGGGCCTCTATGTTTTTGTGCTTTAGGCCCTTATGATTCTCTGCACTTCATTTCAACTAAAGGATAACTCAGGAACTAGTCGATTTTTCACATTTTGTAATTTATTTTAAAACGTTCTTTAATAAATCTGGTCATATTCAAATCTATGAGTGATCTTTTCGCACCCCAGAATAAATCTGAAACTGAAGTCCCTATATGCAGAATTTGGAAAAAAAAATGCTATTGACGTGCACTCATGAAAAAGTATTATTATTATTATTATTATTATTATTATTATTACTATTATTATCATTAATATCTTTATCATTATTATCAGTATCATAATTATCAGCATTGTTATTATTATCATAATAATTAAACTGGTCAACATGATTTTTGTCTCATGAGTACCAATAGTTCTATTTAATGCAGCTTTTATCGTGTTTTCAAATATGTATTCGGAATTTCTCCATCACCCACAGTTTTTTTATTTCAATTTCAAGTAATGGATTTAAATAATTATTTTTTTAATAAATGTTTTTTCATCCATTTGTCCATCTTGGCGCGTGAGCGATGAGCACGGGGAACACTTTCATCAGGAAATTTCAGCTATGGAAAAGAGATATCAAGGCAAATGGAATCCTAATATGCTGACCGATTATTGTTGGGCCATCAAGAGGGATGCTCCACAGGTGAAATATAGCAGAAAATCGTCATTTATTACTTTCTAGGTGAGTCCGAATGTTCGAATATTGTGTAGTTACGAATGTAGAAAATATTAAAGTGTTTCAAATTATAAATTCATGTCTCTAGGAAACCTTAGGCGATGGAGAAAAACCGATATCATATTTGAATTCAGGAGAAAAAGTACTATCAGAATCACATATTTTGCTTTCTGAGACAAAAAAAAGTTTCTTTTTTTGTCATTTTCATCATTATTATTTACAAATTCATTGATCCCACCGACCAGATATGGAGATTGACCATGTCAAAATTATATACCTACTGTACATACATATGCATATTCATGTGTGCTATATTTTTTGGAACCAAATTGGACATATTATGGCAATCATAAATATAAGGTCAAGTTTGTTAAGCAACAGAATCGAATAATTAAGAGTGGGAGATAAAGTAGAAGTGAAAATTTAAATATCCTTCTACGCCGCAAATCTCGTTATTTCACAACGAAATTGAAGAATTTCAAGCATTAGGAGTGCGGATTTAAATTAAAGTTAAAATTGAAAAATCTCTATTCTGTATGGAGAGCTTATGACCGCATGGCCTTGAACTTACGGATACGATAGCGCCAATGAGTGAGTTAGTTTCGAGTTCACCATAGGTCTATATAGTTTCTTTGTAATTACCTCAATTAATTTTAAAGAATTTCTCCCGACAGGTCGCGTCCCTGAATGGCCTGTGTGACGTGGGGGCATGTAAAAGTACCTACAAAGGGAGAGAGTAAACTACGGTAAAAATATTAAATTAAGTGATCTCTACCGAATTTTCAAAGAACATAAAATTCAACGGTAGTGATCAATGGCCAGCGCAATTACAGAAAATATAAAAAGTGATCGTACAGTGGAAAGTAATCGTAGAGTGGGTAGTTCAATCAATATTATACCAAACTTTTCTATTATACTTAACATTGTAGTAAGTACTATATAAAATTTATAAATAAATTCAATAACAAGAAAATTCATGAATATAAAGCTAAGACTACGAAATGCTTTACGAAGATTATAAAATAATTACACTGGCCAACAAAATTTGAACTTTTTTATGTTATAAGGGAGAAAATGTGTGTTACTAACTTACTTTTTTATGCTGATTTCAAATCTTTTTACGGAACTTTTCCATCACCCAGGGTTTTTGAGTAATCACATGAAAAACATTTTTCGTGTCTATACATTACAATTTATTATATCTTAGCTGAAATTATATTTGCTCACCCAAAATGTATGTGAATTAGATTTTCGGCTGTACTTCGCTTTAGGAATATCCCTCTTCAGTGTCCAGCAGTAGTCTGCTAACATATTTGGACACCATTTACCCTGATAGCGCCTCTTCATTTCCGCGATGTCCTGGTGGAAGCGCTCCCCGTGTTCGTCGCTCACAGCCCCTAGATTTTCAGGGAAGAAATCAAGATGGGAGTGCAGAAAGTGAATTTTCAAAGACATATTACATCCCATTATCTTGTAGTTCTCAATCATCTCATTGACAAGTTCTCTGTAGTTATCAGACCTGAAGTTCCCAAGAAAATTTGAGACATTTTTGAAAGATTACAATGCAGCTGCTTCTTGCATATTTAACTTGTTCTGAAACTGTGTATCTTTCATCAGTTCCTTTATTTGAGGGCCAACAAATATCCCTTCTTTCAATTTAGCTTCACTGATCCTTGGAAATTAATTTTTGAGGAAAAAAATGCACTGCCATCACGATCCATTGCTTTCACAAAATTTTTAATCAAGCCTAGTTTAATATGTAGTGGAGGCAATAAGATTTTTTCAGAACGTACAAGTGGTTGGTGAAGAACATTTTCTAATCATCATGTTATACACCAAAAATGCTAATAAATAGGAAAATAATTATTTTCAAAATTACAAAAAATGGAGGGTGATGGAAAATTTCTGATTTCATTTTTGGAATCAGCAGATGAAAATTCATAAGAATCACCCAAAATCTTTTATGTAACAAAATCACTGTTGACCAGTGTTATTGAAGTTGAGGACGACGGTATATAAAAAAAAGTATAAAACTTTTATAATTATAATAATTATAGCCCCAACGGTGTGAATACAAAAATAATGAATATTAAAAGTTAGTACTTATCCATACAAGAGCCGGCGATGTGGCGAACACCACCTCGTTACACACATTACACCTGCAAATTATTATATACAACTTGCCTCAAGGACAAAGTGATACAGACAATTAATTTTTGGAATTGATAAAATACATTTTGTAAATACATAAAAAAATCAAATTGTAGGCCTAATTTAAGTATACATACTATAAAGTAGAAATTTTGTAAATATGGTTTCTTAAAATTGAAATTGATCCTCTAATGGCAGCGATGGCAATTTTAGAAAGATACACCTTGTCCAAATCTAAGGAATTCCAAAATTTGGGTAAGAATCCTGGTATAGTGATACGCTCGTCCATCTTATTTTTACAATGACATAGTAAAGTTCTTTGTTTTCCTTTGATATTGGACATTGTTACGAAATCAGCGAATGTTGAGTTGTATAAATCTAATTTCTAGCGCCATTAATCATTATATTAATATATATATTTATTCTCCGCAGATTTGGGAGATTTAAACTCTTAAACACGAACTTTTTTGCAGTTGCGTTTACCCTTTGTCTTGTGAAAATTTATTAAAATATAATTTAATTAAATCACTGATGCAAGTACCTACAGCACGAAAACTGTGCGTTTTAGGTCAAATATTCATATTCAAATCGTTATCTACTCAGTCCACTCTACAAGATTTAGAAATTTGTGAACATCCTGTATAATGCATAAGTAAATTAGTATTTAAAAATTATTTTAGTATTAATCGTTTAAGATAACTAAGAACACACATATGTTCTAAAACAAAACGTATCCTTCATAAATTTAAGAAAATATAATACTACCAGATTTGTAGAATCATTTATATAAAAATTTAAATACTTTGGAATAGTAAATACGTAGTAACCTATTTTGGTTTATACTATTATTTTCTTATGTAGTTAATTACTCTTTTCAGTTTGGTATTATTCTATTACATATTATTTTATTTATATCATTCTCCACTACATTAATTCTTTTGTGTATTAAGAGTGAGTTTTATATTTTGAAACTTTCTGTTAAATTTGTTTTGTTTTACATTATTTTCTAACGACATTAACTACCTTCTTCAGTATGGCATTACTATATTCGAATTTTTTTCTCTATTTTATTTCCCCTTGTATTATTTTTTTAATTTTTAATTTTGTCGGAATTTATTTTATGTCTTGAAACTGGCTCCTAAATGTATATATTTTGTTTCCCTCTTCCTTAACTATATATTTGTAATGTTTATATTCTATATGTGTTATTTCCGTAAATTAACTGCACCCGTGCAGTTATTCCTCATTCGGGCGTCAATGCAGTGTACAGCAGTTTTTTTTGTGAATAAAATATATTCTTATTCGTATTATATATATATTATAATTACAAAAAGAAATAAACGTTATCTCAGTCAAAGCATACATTTATTGTGTCGACGTTTATTTTTTTTGTAATTATAATATTAATTACTCTCAGTGAAAAATAATTTATAAAAAAAGTATATATATATATATATATATAAAACAAAGTCGGATTAGTTATACTATTTATAACTCAAGAACGGCTGGACCGATTTTTATGATCTTTGATTTGTTGGATTTGTTTCCGCCCCGAATAGCAGATAACTATTAAAACATCGGAAAAATTAACGTAAAAATATTTAAAGGCAATACGACGTTCGCCGGGACAGCTAGTATATATATATATATATATATATATATTAATTACAAACTATCTTATAAACCTCACTAATAGTATTTTTTTAACAATTAATAAATTAGATTATTTATGAAAATAATATTAAGATTAAAAAATATTTTCATCTGTTTAAATATTGTATAATGGAAAAATTAATTTTCTGTCTCATTATTTTTCTTTTTTATATATACTTTAGACAGGGACAGTCTACCAACAATTTAATTTATCTTGCTAGAATACATTTTATTATTAGTTTTAGTCTTAATCTGAACAATCATTAACAAGGTTATATTATAGATTGTAATATCTGATATATAAAAATGAATGTTTCCTTGTTGTTTGTTCGTACTTTATGTGCGGCCATACCGTTGATCCGATTGTGATGGAGCTTTTGCAAAATGTTCAGGAGATTCCCTGGATGAACATGGCTACGTATAAGAGAGTTGTGATACTCAACTCCTACGCCCTTAAAAATCGCTCTTTGTAGTGGAAAACGCGAAAAAAGTAGCTCTTTGGACGCTTAAATGGCTTACGCTGCCTAAACCATAACAAATACACAACATTAATGTACACAGAATTGAATATCTCAAAAAGCTCTACAAAAAAGTCCGCACAGCATATGTTTATCTCTTACGGATAACTCACAAAAACCATTTTTGTCTTTTATTGATGCCAAGAAGATCGAGACAAGTACATTAGATTCCTATGAAAGTATAGCAGCACATGGCGGGTATTCTTTTATGGATAACTCACAATAACGAATTTTGCCTTTTAGCTCATTTATGTCAAGAAGATCGAGATAAGTAGATTCCCGGACAACGCCGGGTAAACAGCACGAGGTATCTAAAAATAATTACGATATACATTTTTCCATTTATTTATTTATATAAACATAAAACACATTAATTTTTGTATTTCAGCTCATTTATGACAAGAAGATCGGGATATATAGTTTCCCGGGCAACACCGGGTAATCAGAACTGGGTAGCTAAAAAATATAAATTTATAATTTTTTTCTTTTTACTTATTCAAGTAAACATAAAAGTTAAATAATTAAGTTGAGGAGACGGACCTTTCAGGTGAATATTCCATAATTTTATATTTTAATTTTAAACATAAAAGCGCATTAATATTCATTTATTTAGGCGTAGCAGCGCACATCGTGTATTAGCTAGTAATATTATATTATTGATCAAATCTTCATTTAGTATTTAATATCAGAGTTAATTGTGATTGTTATATTCGGATGTAACATATGTTTGACCTGGTGAGTGGAAGAGAAGGCCATATGGTCTTAACTCCACCAGGCTAAATAAATATTTACTCCCCTTGACAGATGCCTCTCCTTACTGGAATGAAATTGCATACCTTTACGTCTTTTCTTGGGTTTTGGCGTATTCCTCACAAAGTCAGGTGTGGGGATAGGATCAGAAGACGTATCGTAATCCTCGTCGTACAAACGTGTGTGGGAATTGCAAGACGTACAACAAGAGACTGTGGAAGACAGCAATATCACTAAGAAGACACTTAAGAACACGATCGTGCTGACGCGAGTCATGACTGACTATCGAATGACTTTTCAGCTGATGTAGCAAGTTACCAACTTCCAGAATTCTCGTATCTTATCTGCTAAGTGAAATCCCTTCTCCTGTTTTACTCTCCTAAACATGTATGTAGCATTGGGTCAAGAGAATAAACGTACAACTGTATTTACTTAATAACTTTTTTGTTGTAGTAAAAGGAAAGACAGAAGGCTTATGTTGCCAACTCAGCCCAAAAGTCCCTAACGTCTGCACGAAAAGTTGTTATTTTCGGGTGAAAACGTCTCAGATTTGAATTAACCCATTTGCTTCAGATATAAATGCTCGATGTAGTTTTACCGAAACCGGATTTAAGGTACCGTAAATTATATTTTCTATTTTCAGACATTCAAAAAAACAAAAAATAACGGTACTTGAGATCACGATAAGGGTAAAGGCAAAATCACATTCCTCTACTATTCATAAATGTTAACAAAGGATTACCCTCCCAAGGGATGTACAACATATTGCAAAATATATAACAGTGTAGTTTAGCGAGTGTACCTCTTCTTCTGAGTTGAAGGCCATTTAACTGCCGGCGAGTCTGCCTCGTCTTTTGAGGCGAATGGGTTAACGCATATGCCGAAGCCCATATCTTCTGGTCAGCGCGTCACCGAATTCCTCAAAGTCGAGGGTTGGCTATTAGGTATCTTTCCTTATAATTGCTATTATTTTTTGTGTTCAATGTCATCTGTTTGTCATTCCACTTCAGGTATTCTCTCCTGGTTTGGCGTATTGTAACCCACTTCTGAGGTTGGGGCGCCTGGAAGGCGGGGTTACGCTGGGGTGATGAGCGCCAGGAGAGGCCTTAAACCTAAACTTAATCTAATGAGGTCATCATCATCATCCAGAATTGTTCAGACCATCTTCCGTGTGGGCGTCCAACATTTCTCCCTCCGTGCAGTTTATAATTTAGCAATAATTTTGGAAATCTTTCTTCTGGCATTCTATCAATATGTTCTCTCCAGTCGTTCCTATATTTAATTATTCGGTCCGTAAGTTTGAAAATAGTTAGTTCCTTTCTTAAATCTTCATTTCTTTTCTTATCCAACAGAGTATATCCTTCTATATTTCTTAAAAACCTCATCTCAGCTGCTTCCAATCTTTGTTCTTGTCTTTTAGTGATCGTCCAACATTCTGATCCATACGTACATCTAATGAGGTGAATATGATATTGATGATTATGATGGCCAGATGTTCGGGACCATTTGGGCCTTAAAGTATCCTGACATTTGTCTTACAGGTGAGGAAAAACCCGAAAAAATCCTGACCCAGGAAACTTGTTCCGAAAGGCGATCGAACCCGGACCCGCTGCGTGACAAGGCAGCACGCTACTTCGAGACCACAGCGGTGGACTAATTGCTATTATAACTATCATTATTATAATATATATATTTTATTAAAATTCTCTCTCTCTCTCTCTCTCTCTCTCTCTCTCTCTCTCTCTCTCTCTATCTCTCCACCTTTACCTTGTAACTACTGTTAAACTGACCACGCCATCTAGGTCTTACAAATATACGATCTATCGGAAGATTTATTTTTAGTTTTAGATGACATATGCATACGTTTCTGACCACACAAAAATATAGTTGAGTGATCAGCTCAATAACATGGCTACATCCGAGATATCACGAAACTTTAAGACAACACTCACCATTTACTCATTCATTCATACTAAAGAAGGCTAACATGATACAGAAGATTTTGATGGCCAGACAATATTCGGAGATCAATTGGGTCTTAAAGTTTCCCGACATTTGTTTCAAAGATGAGGAAAACCTAAAAAAAAAAAAATCACCCAGGAAACTTATTCCGACTAGGGATCGAACTCGTGCCAGCTAGTCAGAAAACTTATTCCAACTGGGGATAGAACTCGGAACGCTAGTCAGAAAAGGGCATGCTATCGCGCCCGACATCTGTTTCAAAGATGAGGAAACCCTAAATAAATAAATAAATCACCCAGGAAACGTATTCCGACTGGGGATCGATCTCGGACCGCTAGTCAGAAAAAGGCATGCTATCGTCTCAGCCAGCACGATGGACTAGTTAGTTTAATGCTGAATATATAAAATTAATTTGAAAATGGTTAAATTTCAATGGTATTAAAAGATTCCGGGCTATGTGGCCGTGGTCCAAGACTGGTGTTTCTTCCATGTTTCTTTCTCAACTGCGGAGGGCATCTTCAGTGGCGGGTACTTGTATAGTGCAGCAGCCCAGTCTACGGCTCTGAAGTTTTGACGATAGTTTTGCCGATGTGGATATTCAGTGGGAGGGGCCGCTTTATGTACCACGCGGAATATTAAATCACAGCACTTTCTGTTTATCTAGAACGTAATTATTAGAAATAAATGCTCATTTTATTACGCTAAATTGAAACAAAAATGTGAGATTTCTCATTTATCGCTACGAAACACACTATTCTCGAAAATATTTTCAATTCTAATAAATTCACGAAAAAACAATTCCACACATCACTTCAAAACTATGTTAAAAGCATAAAGGACATAATTTTTATTTGAAAAAAAAAACCCTTCTCATGTATCGTTAAAATAAAAACCTTACCTTTATCGTTGTTAAGCAAAAGTAAAGACACGACAATCTTCGTATATATAATTTTCTGCCTCATCACAGCCGACGAATAAATTCTCGGCTTTGACTCGTATAAGAACCGATTGTTTTTTATTCAGATGAGCCGCTCGCCATGTTAAAACAATAATGGACTGAAGCTGTATTATTAACAGTTAATCACAAGAGCGAAACAGCAAACAAACACACTGTATACCGCAACAAAGAGCAACTGAAGCCACGTGGTTAGCAGAAATACAGCCGACAACATCGCAGCAATCTCAAAACATACTAACGGCATCAAGGGCAGTGATTGGTTGTAGCAGACGCTAAATCACACTCTACTATTTTCTTATTTGCATTAGAGGGCAAGTTTCTCCCCTTTCCCCTCACACAACCTAAACTTCAGAGCCGGATATAGAGTACCCAGAGGGTAGGTAGTGTTCCCTGGACGGAGGCTCGACACGTCATTAAATATGCTCTCCGCAGGCGAGGGGGAAACGTCTGGAAGAAACATCAGTTATAGACCACGGACATATAGCCCCGGAATCTTTTAATATAATGATTACCGGCCGTGAAAGCCTGAATTCAACAATTATATTTGAGTGTTAAATTTGAAACAAAATTTAATTTTTCTTCTAAAATATACTACCAGATTTAAAAAAGCGCTAATTCTAAAATTAAATGTTAGTTTGATTGATGGTTTCCGATTTCCCTAGATTTAGCGGCTTTCATACAAATTTGGTAACACTTTTCACATAGTTTAGTTGCATCATGCAACTCGGCCGAGCAAGCTATCATCTTTAAATACCAGATAAAGCGTGAAAATTACTTCATGTTAAACTTTAACACGTTACATTGAGATAAATGTAATAATTTCAGACTCAGCTGTACAAGGAATGCGATAATAATCGTGTCACAACTTTCTTTATCAGCATAACTTACCCTCTTTTGGAAACTACAGGTCATTGGCCGTTTAATAAATATATGTGTGTATATATATATATATATATATATATATATTATATATATATATATATGGAATTAATATAAAATTATAGAATATTCACCTGAAAGGTCCGTCTCCTCAACTTAATTATCATTTAACTGTAGCGCTTTCGGGACTTGTCCCATCATCGGCAGGATGAAAGCGCTACAGTTAAATGATAATTAAGTTGAGGAGACGGACCTTTCAGGTGAATATTCTATAATTTTATATTAATTTTGAATAAACCTCAACGGAACACATCATAAATCTTATAAAAGTTGATTATATATGGAATGATAAGAAAAATAAATGCCTGGACGGGATTCTAACCCGGATCTCTGAGTCTGTACCTCAGCGTGATATCCATTACACTACCAGGCGAATCCAATTCAAACACTTATTTTTCTTATATATGTATTATACTCTCCATTATTACTAGATGTCGCGAGAACTCGGTCTTCACCGCCATCTAGCAGCCGACTATAACAAGTAAGCAAATTAAAGAGAATATTTTTTACCTTATAGCAGTGACGCTTTATAGATGTTATAATTAAATGTTTAACATTGAGCAATGCAAGCTTAATATGGAATGATAAGAAAAATAAATGTCTGGACGGGATTCGAACCCGGATCTCTGAGTCTGTACCTCAGCGTGATATCCATTACACTACCAGGCGAATTCAATTCAAACACTTATTTTTCTTATATATGTATTATACTCTCCATTTTCTTATCATTCCATATTAAGCTTGCATTGCTCAATGTTAAACATTTAATTATAACATATATATATCCATCCCATCCATAGTAATTCTGCCCGAGGGCAGGTCCTTCACCGCAATCACATAATTTTCATGCTATGCTTGCAGTTTAACTAGGGAAATGTAGGTGTGGTAGCTTCCCGTTGCTTTCCACACCGGTGAAGGATGATGATGATAATGACAAGGATGATGATGATGGCTATATGATTTCGGGGACCGTTTGGGCCTTAAAGTTTTCCTGGAATTTGTCTTACAGGAGAGGAAAACACCCCGAAAAAAAAAGCCTCACCCAGGAAAACTTGCCCCGACCGGGACTCGCGAACCCGGGCCCGCTGCGTGAACCAGGCATCACGCTAAACCGCTCGAGGACCAAAGCGGTGGACCATATCTATATATATATATATATATATATATATATATATATATATATATATATATATAGAGAGAGAGAGAGAGAGAGAGAGAGAGAGAGATGTATGAAATTTAGAAAATAACCAGGAAGAACATTAATCGATGGTATCTGTTCTTTTCATTTCTTCTTCTTTGTCCCCTCAATCGTATGTTAATCTCTCACCTTATAGAAGGAAAACTCAACAGATATAAATTAAACTGGCTAGGCCATGTAAAATGATGGATAACTAAATAATCCCAAAAAAATGATTCAATATAAGCTCAAAGGACATAGTCCATTAGGAAGACCTCTTGAAAGACTTTTAGGTGGGACCGAAACAGGTCTACAAATGCCTAATTCGTGATGAAGATCTTATATTTTCTTTTACGTGGTCCACGCTACTCGGACCATATAGTACCATTACCTATCGGGATAGGGATTACACAATATGCAGTCATAACTTACAGTTATACATGATTTTGTTCTGTATTCTGACACATTTAAATAACTCACACGAGATATTAGTGTTTCTATTCTTCGTCATCATCTTCTTCTCATCAAGGTATAGGCAGTAATAAGGTACAGACATTTTAGGCATTATTATTATCCTCTATAATTTCAATAATTATGTTTGAACACCGTTGAGTTAAAATGTTTCAATTAAAAAAAAATGTACCTTATAAAACAGTCATCCTCAACTATAATAACTTCTGTTGTAAACTTCGTCACACTATTAAAATGCAAGACCTTTCAAAGACATGCTTCATCCTCAGGAATTCTTACTGGTACTGAAATTATCAGTATATTTCATACAGAGGGTTTTGGTTGTTGGGTGTTTTCTCATTTAACATCATATTTTTGTTTTCTGCTTCCTTGATAATTTCAATCTCTACCAGGATATCGACTTTTTGTACTATAGTTGAGGACGACTGTTTTATAAGGTCCATATTTAAATTGAAAGATTATTATTATTATTATTATTATTATTATTATTATTATTATTATTATTATTATTATTATTAATACTTATTATCCGAAATTTATAAACTCTACTTCACCTAAGGTACATTACAGTTATAGTTTTGTTACAAAGTTGTGAGTCATTATATAGTTTTATCTAAAATTGAAGTCTTTTATGAACTTTATTTACAAAAACGTTAAAAAGTCTGTAATTATTTTCTGTCATAAGCACTTCTATAATGGGTGGTTCACTTAAACATGCAGTGTTAATTTTAGATATTGAATTGCCTGTTCTGTCTTCACGTACTTTCCAGCCATTTTCTTATAAGCTTACTGATTAGCTTACTCTTGAGGCTTTCCACTCGGGTAAAATTTTGACTGGTGCTCAGAATGATCTTAACCTCGTGCATATATACCGTATATATATATATATATATATATAAGCAGAGTTACAAAGGTTGGATGAGCCAGTTACGTTTGGGTTGTAAATCAGTTAAGATATCTCGAGACCAAAGGCTAGAAGTTATTCTAAGTGAAACCGTTCAGAATGATAAAATAAAAATTGTGAAGAAAGATACATTATTAATAGGAAATTATATTTGATGAATCAGTGAAATTGTGTAAAATAGAAAAATTACCGCTGTGATCTCGAGGTAACGAGCTGCCCTGTCACGCAGCGGGCACGGGTTCGATCCCCGGTCGGTACAATTTTCGTGGATGTTTTTTTCGGGGGTTTACCTCACTTAGAAGACAAATGTCAGGAAAATTTAAGACCTAAACGGTCCCCGAATATCATTAGCCATCATAATTCATATTCCTATTGAGGGTCTTTCCACTTTTCAGCGGTTGCCCTTTTACCAGCCGGCTGCTGGCCCTTCACATCCACGTGTCAATCACAGAGGTAGATGATGAACAGCCAGTGTAGGGGTGACATGTGGTTAGCATGTCGAGTCCCCCAGCCGTAATAGCTGGTTCCTCAACCTGGAGCCGCTACTTATTGTAGCTACCCAATTGCCTCACGATGCTGGGTGGGCACCGGTCCCATACTGGCCGAAATACCATGAGAAAATTTCTTCCCCCATGGAGACTCGAACCAGCGCAAGTCCCGTAGCTCTGCGCCAAGGCTTCCTACCTTAACCGCTCGGCTACGGCGCGGGACATAATTCATATTCATCTTAGATAAAGTTTAGAATTAAGGACTCTCCAGGCGCATCATTATCCATCATATCATCGGGGCAGCCGTCCAGGCTCCCCAACCTCAGAAGTGGGATACAATTACGCCAATGCTAGGAGAGAACGCCAGAAATGTCGGAATGACAACCTGGGGCAATGAACAGGGGAAAAAATTGGAAATTTTGTGTAAACATTTGAATCCTGCGCAACCGTTAGGTGCGACAATATGTTTGATTAACAATATATTCAATACCAAGCAAAATCTGTTTAAATAAAATTTTAGAGAGAGTTAATGAGTTTACTTATTTAGGATATAAACTCTCTTTTGTTGAAAATTTGGATTTACCAGAGAAAATTGTGAAATTCAACAAATCAATGTGAATCATTAATAGAGTTTTAAAACCTTCATTAGTGCAAAAATCAACTCGTACTCGTCTTTATCAAATAATGGCTCGACCAGTGCTATGTTATGGGAGTGAAGCGTGGACTATAAGGACGAGAGATGAAAGCAGACTAACAGCTTGTGAGATGAAATTTATGCGCCGAACAGCTGGCTACACCAAATGGAATCAAAAGAAAAATGTAGAAATCCTTCAAGAACTTAATGTGTCACAAATACTGGACTACATATCCAGATATCAGCTAAACTGGAAGGAACATGTCTCAAGAATGGCTAGATCCAGGATCCCCAAGGCAATAATGAACTACTGTCCAAATAGAAAACGGTCACTTGGTCTACCTATGAAAAGATGGCACGAAACCGCTTTCTCAGGCCGTAACAGTTCTTCTAGGACTAATACCTGGCAGGATGATGATGATGATGAATATATTCATCAAATATATAATCACCTGCTCAAACACAAAACTCAAATTCATTTCCTGACTTATTCTGTACATTATTCATTCATCCAACACAATGGCAAAATATCTCAACGAGAGAACAAAATTTCCTGTTACTTTGCTTTTTGTTTGTTTGCTCTGGCATGTCAAGAAAGTTGCGCTTTTAAAATCAAGATGGATGCGGTATTGTTACTAAGTTTGCTGTGGAGAAGAGAGTAAGAAGAGAATGGACAGACAAGTTATGGTATATTTCTAACACACACACAGAAATCATCAGTTTCCTCAATCCGTCAATTCGCGTGCCTCGCATCTACTCCATCATATAACTTCATCAATTCACACGCCAAGTAAATATTATCTTATATTCTCTCCAACAGCCTGTTCTTTTTTCACTTCTTACATTTCAGAAACGCCTACAGCCACCTGCTTATCATTATTCTCACACTAAATATCTTTACATGTTTTAAAATTGAAAAAAAAAATCCAATAGGAAAAACAATTAATAAGGAAATTTATATGAATATTTTAGCACATGATCAAGTAATATTGACTACTTGTGAAGATCACTTACAGAAAGCAGTATATAGATTGTCAAACATAACCCTAAATTATAATTTACAAATGTCGGTGAGTAAGACAAAAACTATGGCATTTCTAGGTAAAATACAGATACGAACTAAAATTATTATTAAAATAATATAATAGAACAAGTTAATTTATCTATCTATCTTCGGGTTTTTACAGCTGCTGCCGTCTTTCCGTGCCAAACCTCCAAAGCCTACGATCTTGAGTATCTTCAATGCTTAGCCCTCTTGCTTGCATTACTGTCTCCATGTTTTCCTTCCATGTTAACTTTGGTCTCCCTCTATTCATCTTTCTGGTCGGATGCTATTGATATAATTGTTTTGGCCATCGCTCATCTTCCACTCTTAAAACATGTCCTAACCATTTTAATTAGAACAAGTTAATAACCTTAGTTATCTTGCTGCAACCTTTCCTACGACACATGTAAAGACATAGACATAATATATATAAAATTCCAAAAACTTATAGGAACAATCATCATCATCATCATCATCATCACTCCAAGGATTAGGCAATTGCCCGTTCCGACTTCATATTGCATCAGCCCAACGTCTTCTAGGTCTTCCAACATCACGCCTTCCTCTTGCTTGATAATTTCTGGCTAACAATGGATATCTCTCCTTGTTCATTCCATCCATGTGATCAATCCATTTCTGTCTGTAATTCGTGACTTTATCCAATAAAGGCTGTACTTTCAATTCTTCTCTTATATCCTCATTTCTTATTCTATCAAGTCTTGTACTTCCTTTTACTTGTCTTAGGAACCGCATCTCTGCCGTCTGTATTCTATCCTTCTGTCTTTTCACTGGAGCCCAAGTTTCACATCCATACAATATTGTGGGAACCGCCATAACACATTATACATTTTTATCTTGGTTTCTTTTCTAATTTTATTTTTGAATGTTCTCTGTATTGTTCCACACACCGTCTGAAATTTATTTATTTTGGAGTCAATATCTCTTTCCACATTGTAGCCAACATCACAGCCCAAATATTTGAAACTAGACACCTGTTCTATACTTTGATTTTCTAAAATAATTTTGGTTCTCACTGGATCTCTTCCTCTAAAAGCCATTATAGGAACAATAAAAAACTTTTTTCCGAAAAGTACGCCCAGGTACAATTCTAAAATTTTATAAAACAATGACTCTTCCAATTCTACTTTATGGTTCTGAAACCTGGACTCTTACTACAGGCAAATTAAATAGGATAATATCTGCAGAAATGAAGTTATTAAGACCGTTAGCCGGTTATACGCTTTATGACCACATGCGGAATGAAGATATCCGCAAAACTCTCAACACACCAGCAATAACTGAAACCATCCAAATATACCAAAACAATTGGCATGAACACCTCCTTAGAATGCCAAACAATGGATGGACTATCTCTGCAGCTATTCAACTACAGACCCACAGGGCAAAGAGACCCAGGAAGACCTAAGAAGAAGCTATGGAGGAGTCAATGTCTATCCTGAAGCGGAACAGGCTAATGCAATGGCCTAATCCATGGCTGTAATTGATTATATGGATATGCAGACGATCTTGTAATCATATAGAAGTCAGAGGATGATGTACACGTTGAATCAATTAGGACTGTGTTTTAATCTTAAAGTTACAACTTCAAATATAAAGTTATGGCTTTTCAGGGCAAACTACCAGACAGAGCAAAAATAGTAATCAATAATGGAACAATAGAACAGATAGCACACTTTATCTATCTTGGTTAAGATATAACATATAACTATGAGTGGGATATACATAATAAATTAAACCGATATCAAATGATATGTGGCACCATAAGAAGAACCCACCGAAAGACTCGAAGAGGAACTCAGCTCAGGTTTTATAAAGTTACGGTTGTTCCTGATCTTTTATATGGATCTGAATCTTGGTTCTTATAAAGACAAAAAAAAAAAGATATCTCACTCATTCAAGCTACTGAAATTAAATTTTTGAGATCCGTAGAAGGATGTACACGCATGGATAGATTGCATAATGAGTCAATAAGAAATGAACTGGAGATATTTTCAATACTCGATAAACTAGAAGAGTACAAATACCGATCGAAAGAACATTTAGACAGAATGGACAATACAAGATTACCCAAAATGACCAACACCTACAAACCGCATGCAAAACGATCTTTGGGACAGCCAAGGGAACGATGGACTTGAAACCAGAACAGGTAGCATTGACCTAATCCTGGAAAGGAAGATGAAGAAGATATGTTATAAAACGAAGGAACAATATTTACTTGCGAAGTTATGGAGCTGTTGGCTGAAAGTATTAACATTTTTATTTATTTTTTAATTAAATTAAACATTTGGGATTATCTTGGAATTGACATAAATGTTTAAATAGCTTGAATTTATTATTTTTAATAAGAATAAATTATATTCACAAATAAATATTGAACACATTATTGACACAAGTGCTCCTGCTCTGGTACAGCTCAGTCACAGAAATAATATGTATAGAATATATACATTACATTATCAAGCAAGAGGAAGACGTGATGTTGGAAGACCTAGAAGACGTTGGGCTGATGCAATCCCTGGAGTGATGATGATGATGATGATGTATACATTACAAAGTTTCAGTTACAGGGAGAGGGAAAACACAGAATATAAATTTAGGAGCAGTTTTACGATATAAAATAAATTCTGGCATATAGATATATATATATATATATCCATCCATAGTAATGCTGCCCGAAGGCAGGTCCTTCACTGCAATCATAGCATTTTCATGCTATGCTTGCAGCTTCACTAGGGAATTGTGTAGGTGTGGTAGCTTCCTGTTGCTTTCCACACCGGTGAAGGATGATGATGATGATAATGATAATGGTAAGGATGATAATGATAAGGATGATGGCCATATGATTTCGGGGACCGTTTGGGCCTTAAAGTTTTCCTGACATTTGTCTTACAGATGAGGAAAAACCCCGATAAAAACCTCACCCAGAAATACTGCCCCGACCGGGGATCGAACCCGGGCCCGCTGCGTGACAAGGCAGCATGCTACCTCGAGACCACAGCGGTGGACGCATATATATATATATATATATATATATATATATACCATGTTTTCCAAATTAGTGTCCCTCTGTGACTCCAAAGCAGCTATACAGGCAATTTACTGGTCAAAAAGTTTTGACTACAAAGAATGCTATGACATTATTACTGACTTGCAAGATTGTGGTAAAGAAGTTGTCCTCCAATGGCTACCCTCCCACTGTGGGATTTCCGGTAATAAAACAGCCGATCTCCTCGCCAAAAAAAAAGGATCTCGCATTGAACAAATGCCTAAATCTAAACCAACTCCTTACTCCTCAGTGAAACGCCACATAAAGTTAAAATCCAAAATTATGAATGAAAATAGACTTCAAACAGTGGCCAGAAACAAAAAATGGGAATGCCTAATAAAACATACTGATATACCGAACATACCAAGAAAAACATAAGTAGCACATTTTAGGATGGCAACGGGTCACGACTGCCTGGCAAAACACTTTCACAAAATCAACGTTCTGCCTTCACCGAAATGTGGTTTATGCAATCACACTGATGAAGAAATGGACGAAGGTCATCTGAACATCTGTATCGCTGTCAAACATGAAGGTTCTAAGACCTCAAAGTATTGGAGAGCAAGACTGCTAATGACTTCTGTTAGATGCAGCACATTAGACAACAACAACAACAAAGCACACACACACGTATATATATTACCATACAAATACATGGACAGACTTCTTGGATGATGAGTGATGAGCTCTATGCAAAGGCCACCTTCGAGACAAGACAAGACTATTCACCTAAACATAAATAGAAGGTGAATACGATATTGATACTTATGATGGCCAGAAACTGTTCGCGGACTAATTAGGCCTTAAAGGTTCCTTAATTTTATCTTACAGGCGAGGAAAACCTAAAAACAATCCTCATCCTGAAAACTTGACGTGACCAGGGATCGAACGAGGTACCGCTGCTTCCGAGGAAACGACGATACCAGTAGAACGCAGTGATGGAATGGTACTATTTTCTTTGGCATTATTTTTCTTAAAGGATTCATGTGAAATAATTAAGTATATCCTCTATTTACGGTTGATAATTTCATAGAATATAAGAAATCTGTAATTAACGCACTGAAATATAAAGAATACGAAAAAAGCTGGTGACCCAAATAAGGTTATAGAAAATCCTCAGTATCTCGGAATTGGATGTAGAGATGAGATGCAACATTTAATTGCGAATTTACCATGACACGACGGTCCAAGGGACGTAATTTATATCTGCCACGTCAACATCATATTACAATATCGGACACCACAAGTTCAATGTGTCAAAATACTTAGTTACGTTCCTGAACTATTCTCAAAATTTGTCGCTAGAGTAAATTTCCATTCTAAATTTCAGGACATGATGTAATTAATATATTTGAATCAAATGTTCATAAGTATATGCTTTTACAACAAATTGTTACTGTTAAAAGAAGAACATGAGAGATAATGAAATTGTTCTAAAGTCCGGCTGAATTTATACGCCAAGTCAGAAAGATTCCATAGTTCAAACTACCAAAAAAAACAAGGAATACCTTACAAAGTTGTTGAAAATAGCCAAGGAGATTTCTTGGATTAGAAACGTTGAGTATTTAAACTTATTTTAATTTTGGAAGAGATTCATTTAGCCACGTTAAGTTCAGTGATGCGGCTGTATTCAAAGTAGAGACATAATGGCTTGATTTTTTTCTTCTACAAGGATTCCTATGTAGAATCTGATTTTAAAGAAATTAATTTAGTGAAAAAACGAAGGACAACACATTTCGAAAATTTATACTGGAGAATGCTTATGGCAATCTGTTGAAAATATCCAAGGAAAAACATGAAGATTTAATTTACCTGGTAAACTCAAATGTTATTAAAATTCCCTAGTTATTTTTAGGACATTTTAAGATTGGAGGATGAACAACAATCATAACAAAAATACAATCGTTTGTTTTTTTTACTGTAGGTGTTGTTTCGCTTTTTCTTAGGTTATTGTTTTAATAAATAGGGCTACATACTCTTTTTTATGTATACCTTTATTTTTATAAGACTAACGTTTTTATTTTTATGTTTACCTACGAAAACCCCAATAAAAACTTATAAAACGAAAAAAAAACTTAATTGGTTTTTTTGTTATTTTAAAGTGATACTGCTTCGCCTTTCCTCTTTTTTTCTTACTCTATAAAAACTTTATAAAACGTTTCTAAAAAGTTATATTTCTCTAATATGTTTAGAAACTAGACCGTGGTGTCTGTTCAGGTGCAAAAATAAATAAAAATATTTGAGTTGAAATCATATATTTGTTATTTTTTAATGTGGGTCGTCATATTTAAATTCCTTCAGGATACACACTACTAGACCACAAACAAAACAAAAAAAGACATCTTAGAAGTATTACACATGGAAACTTTAGAAATCAAAATTTCTGATTGCAAGTCAAGATGAATGCACCATGTTCATCTAATGGAAGATCACAGGATACTCAAACAAATGTTAAGATATCAACCTGCAGGAAGAAGAAGACCAGGACGTCCACTCAAAATACTTCTGGATGGTGTTTCTCTTGAGGCCGAAACAGGTCAACAAAAGTCCTAAATCCGTGAATATACTATATTTTTTAATGTAGTATTCTAGGAATTCAGAAATTTAAAATCTGTCACTGTTGCATGTCGTGATCGATATAACAAACTCAAACGATTATATGGCACAAGCGGTTAGAGACTCTCCTCTCACCACTGGGGTCTCGAATTCGGGTCTCAGTCGCTCCATGTGGGTTTCATGGTGGACAAATGGAAGTCTAGGAATGTTTTTTCTCAGAGTTTCCTCGTATTTCCTTCCTGTTACAAATTTCATTCCACCATTTCTCCACATTCATTCATTTTATTTTATTTTATTTCTTCTACCCTTGTGATGCTGCGTCATAGTTGGCCGGCACATTTGTTATTCACAAACCTCCAATGTAAGGCCGTAAGGGGTTTCATCGCATCTCATCTCTCGATCTGACCGTAAGTCAGACGTTGGTTCGTCAAGGGCTAAAGGAAGAGAACCTTGATTAAAAATCTCCTGGTCCTCCAGGTTGGGGGTTGACGGGTCTCTGGTCGTTTGAAAAAATGTACATTGCTTAAAAGCTCAAGGATGAAATTCTGCACGGATTTAATATACGATGATAGAAGCTAAGAAAAAAGGATCATTCTTCTAGAAACGTGGAACGTACAAGGAATTAGAAATATTATTATTATTAATTTATTATCATTATTATTATTATTATCTTCTTCTTCTTCTTCTTTACTTCACGGGCAAGGCAAAATGTCTTCCGCCTCACAGTTGTTCTGTCCATCTCTTCACCGGCCTTCCCATATTCGTTGAACCTCTTGGCCTGTAGTTAAATTCTGCTTTTGGTAATCTTGTTACGTTCAGTCTGGTTTTTAACTAGCTTACTATCTAGTACGAGGAGAAGGGAAGCGAACTAGCTCCAACGCGGGAACCTCAAATTTTGTTCGTCGCCGTGCCGTAGTCGGTAGAGTCCTTCCACTCCGGCGACCCGGGTTCGATTCCCGGCAGGGTAAGGGATTTTAAATCTCCATCTTGGGTCTGAGTGTGTGTCCTGTCTTGTGTTTGTATGTGTGAATAAAATAAAAAAAAGGTTAACAAAGGTAAAACAAAAAGGAACAACAGTGTAAACGAAAGAAGACGACAATGAAAGAAATTTAAAAAAAAAAGCTTCAGAAGCGGAAGAAGAATATTGTTCTCAACGATAAAGAAGGCGGAAGAGGAAACCTACAAGACAAGGGTAGATGGGACTGCAAAGCTTTGGTTAGCAACCCGTCTAGGAGAAGAAAACTCCGAAATAAATCCCCGATCCACTACGGAATGTGGTTGTGCGTCTGGACTGGTAACCCGATCACGTAAAAATGTCTAAACTCATCTCTCTCACAGTGTTCAGCCGGACGGAGAGACGTAAATGTGAAACTGTCAGGATTTCAAATGATATGTGGAACTATACATAAAACATTAAAGAACAAAACAAGAAGAGGTACTAGATTATTATTATTATTATTATTATTATTATTATTATTATTATTATTATTATTATTATTATTATTATTATTATTCATTTTCCAAGACGATATTAAATTCATTATTAAAGTAGAAGTGTCCTAAAGTACAAATCAATAGGTCATAGAAGTGTTGGACGTCCATTTACTAGATGGGAAGGTTCATTAAATCCCACTTGATGTGAAAACAGGTCAAACAGGCCTAATTTCATGAAGTAGAAGAAGAAGAAAGAGGAAGTAGAAGTGATATAGAATTATTTAGTAAAGTAAACAAATATGACGAAATTTACTAGGATACCACAAAGGACACAAAAATAGAAAATAAAATATTCTGAAAAAAATCAATGTTTTTATTTGCTTGTATACATTAGAAAAAATTAATAACTGAAGAAATTCTGCACGGGTTTAATGAACGACGAAAGAAGCTAAGGAAGAGGACCATTCTTCTAGGAACGTGGTATGTACAAGGGATTAGATATAATAATAATAATAATAATAATAATAATAATAATAATAATAATAATAATAATAATAATTATTATTATTATTCATTTTCAAGGAGAGTTTAAATTCATCATTAAATTAAATTACAAGTGATATAGAATTATTTAATAAACTGAAAAAATGTGGCGAAATTTACTACGATACCACAAAGGATACAAACATAGAAAATAAAATATTCTCAAAAAAATAATAAAAATCAATGTTATTATTTCCTCGCACACATTAAAAAAATAATAACTTGATTCGATTCCCACACAGACCGCTGTTCACAATTGCTTTGTTATAAACAGTTTTGAATCATTGTGAATTCAATTTAGGTAAATCCGCAATCAAATTTCACCAAACTCATTAACATAACACGATAATTACATCACATGATTGTAATTACAATTTATTAAACGTGACACAAACCACGTGCAGATCATTATTAATCAACACTCTATCAACTGCAGTAAAAACATTAAATGTTCATTATTCACAACAAATATTGTTCTAAACACATTTCCTACTTGACATCAATTAAAAAACAAAGGTAACTATTAATAGTATATTACAATGCGAGGTTGGGAAGTGGTTTTTACAGAAGTGAGGAAATGATTAAAAACCGAGCGAAAGCGAGGTTTTTAATTTCCGAAATTCTGTAATACACTTCACAAACGTGCGTTGTACATTATTATTTTTTCACAATGGTGTTTTCAAAATAATAAATTTGTATTGTATTGTATTGTAAGCCTATGTTTTCCCTTTACAGAGATTTAGGCGCTCTCCCCTACAGGGAACAATTTGAACCATACTAATTTAGTTACACTTGTTTTCGTATAGATGTCATTTTGAGTGGTACGTGGACAGCGTTCCGTCTCATACTGACATCTAGGAAACCAAGGTAGTACTAGGACGGGAAAATTCGGTAAATTTTGCTTAGTGGCCTTTTCATTCAGGCTTAAGGATTTTGTACGAGCCTGGAAATCTTCAGACTCGGGACCAACGACTGAAAGTCCCTCCCGGAGGACTTGCTCCTTGGATTTTTCCGTCCTAAAAATCCATCAACCTCGGCCGGGCTTAAACCCGCGACCCTTGGGACCAGAGGCAAGGAGCATATCCACTAGTCCACCGCGGCCGATAATAAATAATAGTAAAATAATAGCACATTTGTTGAAAATATTTGCGTTCATTATAAACAACTCACGTTAACAGTCTGGCCAATGTTTTTACGGTAGATGCGAAAATAATTTAGTTGAGACTGCAGCAGACCGTAATACCAATCAGGTATAAAATGGCGGGAAGTACGAATGCATTTTTTATATTGTTTCATATAGAGTTCAGTTCTTTTAAAATGCAGTGACTTGTTTAGTATAACGTATGTTAACACTACTTTTTGGATATATTTTTGTATATACATTGTTTTACCAATTATTGTAGGTAACACAGGAGCAATGTCCAAGGAACAATCCATGTCCTAAAAACTCTGAGTATATCTGCCGCATATGATTGGCCATGGAAAATTTGGAAGTTGTTTTAGGAGACTTAATATTAAGCCAGACAGTGATCATAGGCCTAATTGTAAATGGCAAGAATCAACACAATCTGTAAAACATGATTTATTTGATTGTCCTATATTCAAAAGACAACTATTCTGGTTAAACTTAATTTTAAACGATGATGAGACTTCTGCCTCAATGTGTGAATTGAATTTTAAGAACCAAAATTATGATAAAGATTTTATGAAATTCATACACATATTCATACAATATGTAATATTTTGCTAAGACTCTTATAGTCGATTTACATAATTCATAACACTCATTCAAAACCATAAGATAATATTTCTGTTTTACAATGTATACTTTAATATTGTTACAGTAAGCTACAGTCCTAATATGCCTTTTTGGCGAAAAAAGGGTTACAATATTTGCAGATTCAATATTAATATAATAATAATAATAATAATAATAATAATAATAATAATAATAATAATAATAATAATAATAATAATAATAATTTTAACAAAATAGCCATAAAATATAACATTTAAATTAATACGGATAAAACAAAAGTAATGGCTTTTCAAGGAAAATACCCCGTACGTAGCAAAATTTGTATATATTCAAAAATACTGGTAAGAGTAAATTCATGTACATACCTCGGATACACATTAACATATTTGCATGAATTAGACATAGTAAATAAAATTATTAATTTTAATAAAACTATGGGAATAATAAATCCAGGAATGAAACGTTCGCTAGTCCAGAGAGATACCAGAGTACGGTTATATAAAACCTTAGCAAGACCTGCACTTTGCTACGGCAGTGAGGCATGGACTTTGAGGAAAGGAGAAGAGAGCAGGATAACGTCTCCTGAAATGAGATTCATGAGATATACAGCAGGATATACCAAATGGGTTCAAAAAAGCAATTATGCTATCTTGAAGGAACGACGTTTAGAACCGGTCATTGAAAATATACATAGATACCAGAACAACTGGATGAATCATTTGCGACGAATGAATTCAGATAGAGTTCCCAAGGCCATACTTCCTTATTGTCCAACAGGGAAGAGATCTCTGGGCCGTCCAAGGAAACGCTGGATACAAAATTCATCAGTGAGATCGTAACAGGCCTATAGGCCTAAGACTTGGTTGGATGAAAAAGAAGAAGATAATATCTGCCGCATGGATTTCACTGAGCAACAAAAAAGAAACTTTTTGTTTTTGCCTCAGAAAGAAAAATATGTGAATCTGAAAGTATTTTTTCTCCTGAATTAAAATATGATATCGGGTTTTCTCTATCATGCAAGTTTCCGAGAGACAGGTATTTATAATTTCAAACACATTAATATTTTCTACATTCGTAACTAGACAATATTCGAACATTCGGACTCACCTAGAAAGTAAGAAATGACGATTTTCTGCTATATTTCGCCTGTGGAGCATCCCTCTTGAAGGTCCAACAATAAATCACTGACAACAAAAAACAAACGTTTTTTGTCTCAGAAAGAAGAATATGTGATTCTGATAGAATTTTTTCTCCTGTATTCAAATATGATATCGGGTTTTCTCCAACACGCAAGGTTTCCGAGAGACATTCTTTAAATTCATTAATTGAAATTGAAATAAAAAAACTTTGCGTGATGGAGAAATTCCGAATACATATTTGAAAACACGATAACAAACTGCATTAAGTACAACTATTGGTACTCATGAGACAAAAATCAAGTTGACCAGTGTAATCATTAACGATCTCGCTCATTGCAGTACGTAGAGTTAATGAACGTAACATTCGTTCTTGAACTGCTCTTAAACTCATCGGCAATTATGCCAGCACCCCTACGGATTGCCCTATATGTTATATTGACCTTTATGTTCATTATGCCCTGATTCATTTATACAATGTGTGGTTATAAAAGTTCGCCAATGATGACTGGTGTAGGGGACATTGATCTGAATCTATCTATCTGTCGAGATAAACTGTGGACTATCAGATCAGGCTCTCGGATCGTATACACTTTAATGTGGAAACTGTGTCTACAGGTATAGAGAATAGCCAAATGCCACATGTTATTATGGAGGCGGATGAATTGATTAACCTACATTCTCATTGTAACTCTGGTCAAGAGAATTTTGGATGACACGAATAAGAGATGTCATGAGATCGGAACTGGCCAAATTGCTTAAATCTCTGGTAGGATGGTGATGAAATATGTTTAGCTCATTGAATTACAATTTGGTTAAAAAAAACAGAAATGTGTCGCATAAATGCTTACGTCTTTATATAAAAAAGGAGTTTTGTGTTATAAGAGTGAAATGTTATTGTTATGAGAGTGAAATCTTATTTTCGTTCAGGTTTTTATTTTGGTGATTTTCATGGAGAGGTTTGAAGGTGGAAATGAAATTAGGAACGAGATGAAAACTCGGAGAAACAACTTCACATGACTCAAAATTCATATGTCTTTTTTTCATTTGGCAAGTTTCTAAAAGTTAATGTAACTTTCCTTTTCAATTTTTTTGAGAAAATACTTAATTTTTAAAACTTAATGTTACTCTTTTACTTATATCAGTGAATCAACAAATGTAATGATATAATAATAATAATAATAATAATAATAATAATATAATAATAATAATAATAATAATAATAATAATAATAATAATAATAATAATAATAATAAATTACACTGAGCAACAAAAAAGAAACTTTTTTTGTCTCAGAAAGAGAAATATGTGATTTGATAGTATTTTTTTCTCCTGAATTCAAATATGATATCGGTTTTTCTCCATCACGCAAGGTTTCCGAGAGAACAGGCTTTTATAATTTCAAGCTAATATGTTCTACATTCGTAACCACACTATATTCGAACATTCGGACTCACCTAGAAAGTATTAAATGACGATTTTCTGTTATATTTCGCCTGTGGAGCATCCCTCTTGATGGTCCAACAATAATCGGCCAGCATATTAGGATTCCATTTGCCTTGAAATCTCTTTTCCATAGTTCAAATCTCCTGATGAAAGTGTTCCCCGTGCTCATCGCTCACTGCGCCAAGATTTTCCGGGAAGAAATCTAGGTTTATTAAAAAAATAATTATTTAAATCCATTAATTGAAATTGAAATAAGAAAAACTGTGGGTGATGGAGAAATTCCGAATAACTTACATATTTGAAAACACGATAAATCTGCATCAAGTACAGCTATTGGTACTCATGAGACAAAACCATGTTGAGCTGTGTTATTATTATTTTATATACAGTATATAGATTTTCAATGTTTACACATATTTCTGTGCCTAAAATTTTATTTTCCTACTCCACTCATCACTATCATCCACTCCATGCCCTCCAGTCCTCTTATTCTCAATCCATTTCTTATTTCTTGCATCCACGAGTTTAAATGTTTTCCTTTCTTTCTTCTTCCAGGTGGACATCATTCCAATGTTTTTCTGGGTAACCTTTCTTCTTGCATTCGTCGTGCATGTCCATACCAATCTAATTACTTGTATCTTATATAATCTACTACTGAATATTTAATATTAATTTTCGTATTACATCATTTCTTTCTTTTTTAATTTTGAACATCTTACTGCAATCCTCAAGAAATCAATATTAAATTTATTTATTATTATTAGGCCTATTATTATTATTATTATTATTATTATTAATAATAATTTGTCCACCGCTGTGGTCTCGAAGTGGGGTGCTGCCTTGTCATGCAGCGGGCTCGGGTTCGATTCCCGGTCGGGACAGGCTCCTGGGTGAGGTTTCTTTTCGGGGTTTTTCCTCACCTGTAAGACAAATGTCAGGAAGCTTAGGGCCCAACGGTCCCAGAAAATCATCCGGCCATCATCATCATCCTTATCATTACCATCATCATTCTTCACTGGTGTGGAAAGCAACGGGAAGCATGAAAATGCTATGATTTAGGTGAAAAACCTGTCCTCGGGCAGAATTACTAACGATGGATGGATTATTAATTTAAACTGGCAGAGTTAAGGTCATAAGTTCTTCTCTTGCACTCAACCAGTTTAAAAAATATTAGGTTTGTTTTGAATACAGTAAATTATTAGAATATTTCAGATATATTTACCTAATTTATCTAACAAGGGAACTGTTAAACATTGCATGCCGAAACCAACCTTGAAATTACTTCCAGAGATGCGTCGTCATGTACCAAGGCTGTGTTCAAAAAATGATCTGCCGTTCTTAATTATAACGCATTAAAATCCAGCGCGATATCTCTCATTTAAACTATATGGAAGTAATACAACTCATGAATTGGTAGATTGAATAACCCTCACTACCTGTCGTCCGTTCCGCTTCTCGTTTTACTTCACACCGCTCTTACTCGTGCAGGGAGTCCATCAGCTCCCTAAAGTTGGTTGCCATTGCTGTATTCTAGCTTCGATTTCTGTACCTTGCATTTAAAAACGGCAGATATTTTTTTGGACACGTCCTTGCTACATCACACGCTTCTATGAAAGAAATTTCAAGTAGGTTTCAGCATGCAATGATTGACAGTTCCCTCGTCAGATAAATTAGGTAAACATATGTCTTCTTCTTCTTCCTTCCTTCCAAGTATTAGGCCAAGGCCTGTTACGATCCTATAGAAAATTTTCCCTCAAGCGTTTCATAGGACGGCCCAGTGATCTTCGTCCTCTTGGTATATAATTATAAATAGCTTTGGGGATCCGATTTGAACTTATTCTTTCAAGATGGTGTTTCCAATTTAGTTTGTACTGTTTAATATATTCCAAAATTGGCGTAGTCTTCAATTCTTTTAAGATATCGGTGTTCCTTTTCCGATCCCATCTGGTGTAACCCGCTGTTCTGCGCATGAATCTCATTTCACAAGCCGTTATTCTGCTTTAATGTTGTCTTTTTAGTGTCCATGCTTCACTACCATAGGTCAACACTGGTCTAGCCAAAGTGTTAATAAACGTAATCTGGTGTTTTTTTTGTACAAGGGATGGTTTCATAACTTGATTAATAATTCCTAAACTTTTATTATAACTAGTAATTTTTTCAGGGATATCATTTTCATCCCAGATAGAGAGATAATATCCAAGATATTTAAATTGATTAGATCTCTCTAAAATATATGTATACTATTCAAATAGTTTACTGTATTCAAAACAAACTTACAACTTAATTTATTAAAACTCTCTCTAATATTTATATTTCAGCCATGAATAAAATCTCAATAAAATTTAATTATTTTATTATTGAAAACTTGGAATATCATACACAGAATTCTCTTCAACATAAAAGAGTTAATTTAGTTAGATGCATGCTGATACGATTTATGAAGAATTCATATTTTATTTAAATCTACGTGCGTTTATATTAAAGTAAAGAAATCAGGCATCACTATGGAATTTTCAATTACAAGAATCCTGGCAGGGGTTTATTGAAGATGTCACGTACTGTTAATACAAAGTACATTGTCCTTTGAAAGCAGAGGAACCAATCTACGCAACCATAAGGCTTTTCCTTTATAGTGCAGATAGCTCAGTAATGGATTTACTTATAAAGTATGCTTTAAGCTTAGTCTATTATACGAACATTGAAAGTACTGCAGTGTTGAAATAGATCAATTATTTTATATGACGTAGAGGGTTCGATGTTTCGCTAATGTTTGACCTAACAAATAGGTGTTAAAATTTAGGGAATTATTGGATTGTTTTTTGACAAAACACTGTACAAGGTCGAAATAATTAATACAGTAAAACTTGTCTATGAAGGAACATGACGGTTCCTTAAATATATTTCAAACCATACTTACAGTATTAAATAAAAAATAATTAATTAAATAAGATTATTGAAGACGGTTTAGATTATGGAACAGTTATTGTATTCAATATTTTAAATTCCTAGAGAAAGCAGTACCGGTAATACACTCTACGCACGTCTCAACAATCCTATTTTTTGCAAGAACACTGCAACATATATCGCTGTTTACAGTCAGTGAAGACGAGCGAATGACCAGATTGAACGGCTTCTCATCGGCAGACGTAGCTCAAGAGCCGTGGAGAAGGCAATACGTGTAGAGAAGATGACTCGAATCAACTCCCGCAGTCATGGAAGTGGTAAGATAGCAGCCCTACCACCAGGATAGTTCTGCGCTGCGCTCGTAACGCAGTCAGGGCGAAAATCTAATTACTGGCAGGCTCCAAATATTAAGCCGGACGGATACAATGGTCACAGCAGCTATAATACTTGGAGCCGGAACGAACCAAAAAGGTGTAATCCTTGCAAGAAGAAGGAAAAAAGACAGATTTTACAATGGGAAACATGGATGCGCGTATACGAAAAACCAACGAACAGTTGTACTCTCCAAGTTGCAGGAGATTTGAAACTCTTCGTGCTCTATGATTTGCAACGCGTACATTTCACTACTCGCCCTTCGTTAGAGATAACCTATTAAGAGTTCGTTTAGATAAAAAACATGAACGTTTTTAATTCTTAAAAAGGAAATAATAAGTTATTTGAAATATGATGATTACACAAACACGCAGCACAATTAAAAACAGTCTATGTTTCTTATATTGGATACCTTTCCTATGAAGATTGATATAATGATATATATATATATATATATATAGGTCTATATAAATGAATGTATGTGTGTTTTTTCTCCGTTATAGTCTTCTGGACCGTTCAACCGATCTTCGTGAAAAATTGTATACACAGGTTTTCAGATACGGCGAGTGTTCAGCTGTTATCTATTATGTTCTAAAATTATTACTTGTAGAAGTTTACCTTAAACGAAACTCAGTACATCCAATTACAATAAACCGAGGTAGGTGTTACCAAAAAATGAGCGAAATAGGATAATTAGAAGTAGAGATTTACTTGATATCCGTAATTAAAAACTGCCTAAACGACTGGATCGATTTTGATGATTTTTTTTGTGTCTGTCTGATTGGATCCCTGGATGGTATAGATTCACAATTGGACCCTATAAAACCATTAAGTATAGGAGTTTACATGAAGTGAACATTTAAAAATCGCTCTAGCGGTCACAATTTTCCATGTTTCACAACGAAACTCAGTATATCCTACTAAAATAAACAGAGGTAGGTATTATTCTAAAACGAGCGAAATCATACAATAAGAAGTGGAGGTTTACTTGAAATCCGAAATTAAAAACTGCCTAAACTACTGGACCGATTATTATAAAATTTTGTGTATGTGTTTGAGTGGGTTTCGGGATGGTTTATATTCACAAATGGATCCAGTAGATGGCGATGCGATCGGGTTATAGGATTTTTTATATCAAATATGTAGTCATCTATATTACCGACATATTCCGCGCGACTACAATATGGCGTCATAATGCCAAGCTTCTTGAGTCAGAACGGATGACAGTGAGGAGTTTTTCTTTTGCGAACTTATTAAAATGCCTTCAAAATATTAAAACATTTGAATAAAGATATTAAAGAATCTACCAAAATGAATTGCGGAGTAACAAAAGAAGATTTTTTCAATTATTATAAAAGTCTTTGGACTGACAATAGCTATGAAGATACAATTTTCCGAAATAATAATGAGACAGATTCCATAATATCATTGGAAGAATTGAACAATAGTTTAAAGAAATTAAAAAATGGGAAGGCAACTGGCACAGATGGCTTGAATTCTGAATTGTACAAATATGCAGGCAAACAGTTCCATGAAAGACCGTTGTCCTTCTTTAATAATGTATTCAAAAATGCAGATATACCACAAGAATGGAAGACAAGCATTGTTATACCCCTGTTCAAGAAAGGAGACAAGAGAAAAATGGACAACTATAGGGGAATCAGTTTGTTAAACACATGCTACAAAATTTATGCAGACATTTTAAATGGAAAATTGAAAAGTTTCAGTGAAAAATTCCTTATGGAATGTCAAAATGGATTTAGGAAAGGACGATCTTGTATTGATTCAGCATTTTATGTTAAACTATTGCTTGAAAAAAGAAGAGAATCCAACTTAGAAACACATTTTGCTTTCATAGATTTTGAAAAAGCATTCGACACAGTCAAGAGATCAAAACTCTTAAATATATTGGAAGACAGAAATATACCAAATTTACTTCGACAGAACATACAAAATATTTACAAAGACAACACCATAAAGATTAAATTAAATAACAGATTTTCTGAAGAAGGAATTATAAATCGTGGTGTGAGACAAGGCTGCCCCCTATCCCCAACACTTTTTTGCAATTTATATCAATGAAGTAATATGTTGCTGGAACAAAACATATAAATTTGGAATAAGAATATCAGAAAATAGAAAATTAAACACCCTATTGTTTGCAGATGACCAAATAATAATAGCAAATTCCGAAGATAATCTACAGAAAGGTCTGTATGAACTTAACAAAATTACAGAAGAATATGGATTAAAGATATCTACAGAAAATACAAAATTATGGCATTTCAAGGTGTAGATCCTGTCAGAAGTAAAATTGTACTGGACAATAAAATTTTGGAGCAGGTGAATAATTTTACATATCTAGGATGCAATATCTCATATGAGAAGAAAAGGATGTAAATGCAAAAATATCTAAATTTTTAAGAATTTTAGGGTTAATAAATTCTATCTTCAAGCCACAGTTAGTCCAAAAGCATTCAAGACTGAAAGTGTATAAAACACTGGCTCTTCCAACTCTTTTGTATGGTAGCGAAGTATGGACGTTGAAACAGAAGGATATACAGAGCCTTAGATCTGCTGAAATGAGATATCTTCGGAGGACTGCAGGATACACACTACTAGATCACAAAAAAAAATGAAGACATCTTAGAAGAATTACACATGGAATCTTTAGAAAACAAAATTTCTGATTATAAGTCAAGATGGATGCAACATGTTCATCGAATGGAAGATCACAGAATACCCAAACAAATGTTAAGATATCAACCTGCAGGAAGAAGAAGACCAGGACGTCCACTCAAAAGACTTCTGGATGGTGTTTCTCTTGAGGCCGAAACAGGTCAACAAATGGCCTAAATTCGTGAATGTACTATGATGATGATGATGATTAATTTGTGAATTTTACGGTAAAAAAATAAGTTCTATCTTCATCATCCGACCATGTCACGAGAATTAAACGTTCTGGCAGATGCAATACTACGTTTGCCGGGTCCGCTAGTATGTTATGAAAATGAAACCAGTGTGAAGCCCCTGAGATAAATGTTTCTCATTAGTTTGTGTTGAAACTGGAGGTACAGAGCATTAATACATCTTGTAACAGTTAAATCTCAAGTATTGATACTCGCATGCTATCAAAAAGAGGGGGGGGGGTTAGGTGTAGCAGTATGAGTAGATAGAAGGGATGGGTTGGTTTTGTAACAGAGGGAGAGGGAAGAGTTGGTTAAACTTTGAGCAAACATTTCGGCGCCCTGAAGCAGTTTATTAGGTTAAGGCCTTAAGGGGACTGTAATTATAAACGTACCATCCTCCCTTTCCTCGCTCCCTAAACACCGTCTTGCACAAGCTCAACTAATTTACAGATTATTGTTAATTGTGATCTTCCAAGATGGAGCCAGTTCCAAGCTACAACTTTAGTCTATATTATTAGTAGTTCAACTGTAGTTCATTCTAGTTGCGAATCATAGACAGCAGCACGATCGCGGCACTAGTACAATGATGTACGTTAGAGACAGGTGGCTCTGGTAGGATTAAGATACCTTGTTTTCGTCTTGGTAAAGTCTTCACGTCGAGCCTTGTATTTCCCTCTTTGTCATGCTGGGTATTAGGCTCTAATTCCTCGTCAGTGGAGGGAATTTTGTTCCATAACATAATTACAGAGAGATCTAAGAGGAAGTGTCTGAAAGGGTATCTACTGCTAAGTTGGAATTTAATAACCCTATCCTTACGATTGCAGACCAACAAAAGACCTTTGTCAAGGTGTGTCATTTGATACCATGTGTTGTGTTGTGGTTAGAACTCTAGTTTGTATGTGTAGGCCTATTGTTTATCATAAGTAATGCCACGAGTGATTTCCAAATTATCGATAAATTCACGACTCACGAAGTGAGGAGTGAATTTATCTAGATAATTTGAAAATCAAGCGTGGCATTTGTTAGGACTATTTAACGAATAAATTAAGCTGTTTACTCACAAATTATTATTTAAGTAGAGTTATTTAAAAATATTTATATATTTAATGTAAACGGCGATGTTTGAAAACAAATGAGAAACGATTGGTACGCTTCATTTGCTTCTTTTGTTCATCACTGCAATCACATCATATTATTTATTGCCAAAGGATCGCAATATTGTAAGAATGCACCGTAGTGGAGAAATCTATAACCAAAATTATAGATTATTAATTAATTTATGTCCTATGATGTAAATATGTCAATTATATTTTTCTGAAAAGTCATTTACTGGAAAATAATTCGTTTAAGAAAGTGCAAACAGTGTTTTATGTGGTATAATCAATTGCTACAAATGTTTTTATATTATCTCCCGCATGCGCAATCTGCTGACATTAATTCACTATATATACAATCTGGTAGCCCTATTTCTTAGAGAGTCAGTCACTGCAAAGTAATGCTATGACCTATTCAGAATGCTAATAAGAAGCAGCTTTCTTTAATATGATTCACTTCAGTCGATAAATTCGAGGCGAAACACGACAGTGATTGGTTGTAAATAAAAAATCATTAAAATGCGATTGGTCATTGACTCCCATTTGGAGCATGAGTTTAAATAGTCTGAATAAATAACATTATTTTTTTATTTAGGACTTTCTACAATGCTGCAGTTTTTCAACTAATATACTATTTATAAACCTCATCATGCCATGTTTGCAGCTTTACCAGGGATATAAACAGGCTAAAGGTGTGGTAGCTTCCCGTTTCTTTCCACACCTTTGCATCTTAAAATCTTAAATTATCTGAAGAAGGTCCCAGGGAGTTCAGAGGTGAGGAGTGTGGATTTAGCTAAGTTATACCCTCCCGACTTCACCGAAATACACCCCAAGAGTGTAATATTAGTTCTATCAGGGTTTCTGACCAGATCAGAGATCCGGAAATATCAATTAGGCTCTGGGAAAAACTGCGCTTAAACTAGCGTGAAATATTTTCGAAGTCCTAAAGAACAATAGTGCGCATGCGCCAGAGTTTATAGAGCCAGCGATAACCCACAATCGAACCACATATCGATTATCATCCTCGATTATTATCCGTCGCTATGAAATTTAAATTATCAATATTTGCAATAAATCCCCAAATCTATGTAAAATTTAAAATGTATACTTATTAACAATATTAAAATTACCAAACGTTTATTAAAAACGGGTGTACGCTTACTTATCACTCTCTAACGGTTATCCAACCAGCGATGACCCAAGCAGCGATAGATAAATCACAGACTAGGTAATATACTCTGTGGAGAAAATAGCAGTTAGCATTACAATATTGTCTAACAGTGTCATAATACTGTGATTTGCATATTTCAATAAATACTTCAAAATTGTCTAATAATGTTATAAAAATTGTTTGAAAAAGTTTAAAATATTAAATAATGTTTGTAAATACAGAAGAAGGGCTATAGTTTACAATAATATAACTGAAAAATCAAGCGCTAGTAGAAGTGCAGTTGAGTCAGGCTCTGCTCCCTGAGGTAAGAGAGGAGAATGCTGAGTTTGCAGTGAAATACCTACTCTTGGGGAAAATATTATGTATGTGTGTAGGCATATATATATATATATATATATATATATATATATATATATTTAATTATTTATTTATTTAAAACCAAATATGACATGAACCGGATTTCAACCAGAGTCCTCTAACTCTATATTCTAGTACGATACCGTCTTCACTATCCAGGCTCCCAGTGCAAACATTAATTTTTATTTCCTTATGTAGAATTCTTAATTATAAGAGGCAGCGGGTTATGGCAGTGCCATCTTATGGCTTCTATAATAAGAAAGGCGTTTTTATTGAGGGAATATTTGACTTTATAGCAGTAACGCTTTTTGTATTTCGATGTTATAATTAAATTTTGACATTTGGCAACGAAGCCAAATATGACATGAAAAGAATATTAACGACTGAGCTGGGATTTCAACCCGGGACATCTAACTCTATACGTTAGTGCGATGAAGTCTTCGATATCCAGGTTTATCAGTTCAAACATTGATCTTCCTTTCCTGATATACAATTCTCTACCATAAGAGACAGCGGGACATCGCTGGCAGTGCCAATCTTATTGCTTCTATAAAAGTCAAACGTTTTTAATGGGACAACAGAACATAAGACGAAATACACACATTCATACTAAACACGGTGAATACGATAATAATGATTATGGTGGCCAGATGATATTTGGGGACTGTATGGGCCTTAAAGCTTCCTGACATCTGTCTTACAGGCGAAGAAAACTCTGAGAAAACCATCACCCAGGAAACTTGTCCCGACATGGATCGAAGTCGTGACCGCCGCGTACAAGGCAGCGACGCTACCTCGAAGCCACAGCGGTGGACGATAATTATATTAAATGATATTAAATCAATTTATATTCCTCAAGTAAGGAAGTAACAAACAAAATGGCATTCTAGTAAAGTAAAGTAAAGTAAAGTGATCCCACTACAGGCCTCAGGAGGCCCTTGGTGTAGTGGGAGGTTAAGGCTCCCACTATTTCTGGACAATCGGCACTTAATGTCAGCCGGGTTGTCAGCCCTGCGTGACGGCCGCCTTTACCCCAGAACAAGCGTCTGGTACTCATTTCCGTTAGAGGCTGAGTCGACCCCAGGGCCATAGTGCCGCCAGAAGGTTTGGGTCAGTTTAAAAATCCTGACCCACCGGGACTTGAACCCTCGACCTTTCGGCTTGTAGCTCAGTGCCTTAACCACTACGCTACGACATTCTATATATATATGAAAGGAAAAAAGAATGCTTGAGTCGGGATTTGAACCCGAGTCTCTAAACTCTGTACGTTTAGCGCTCTAACGACCTGAGCTACCCAAGTATTCCAACACAAACATATATTTTTCTTATACATGTAGTATTCTCAATTCACACAAAAGGTAGCGGAAAATCGTTCCGACTGACATCTTGTGGCCAACATAACAGTTAAGCAGATTTTTTAAAGAGAATATTTACTTTATAGCAGTAACGCTTGTATATATAGATGTTATAACTATATTGTTTGACATTTGGCAATGAAGGCAAATATGATATGAAAAGAAAAATGAATGCTGAAATAACTGTCAAAAGATTTATTTCCCCAATGCCACCAGATTGTACCTTATGATTATGACTAGGGCTAGGATTAATGTACTAAAAGTTAAAATTGCAACGTAGTATAATGATAAGTTAGACTTCTGACTGTCTTTTATTTTGATTTCACACACAAACAGTTGAATAGTATAACGAGAAGTTAGACTTCTGACTGTCTTTTATTTTGGTTTCACACACAAACAGTTAAATAATATATACTATATACCTTATATAGGTAATAATGAAGTCGAGGTTAGAGCAAATATAAATTTAGATTTCTTTTAAAATATGCCAATGTCCGGCAGCCCCTTATTTCTTGTGGTACCTTTTATTACATAAAAATTCCTAGCCCTACTTATGATATTTCTGGCTTTCTCCCCTGGCTTTGGCAGAGGGGAGAAAGCCAGAAATGGCATAAGAGACAACCAAGTGGCATTGGACAAAAAAATCTTTCGTGTTTTACCTGTTTTAAAGTTTAAAGAATAGTGCTTGCACCTCAATGCTATAGTACGCAATATGGGACGCCTGCCTCAACGGCGTGCTGTACATAACAACGTATTTACTAAATACAACCCCCATTAATATTCCAGCCAGAGATTAGCGATATCTCACATCTGGGGTAGCGTGGGTCATTCCGTACATCTGGATTTCCGACTCTCGGCTTGAAGGCAGTGTGGTTTCTGATGCCTTGCTTCAGGTCATCACATTCTGATCTCTATCCACATTCTTGACTCGGCAAGCAAACACTAGCGCCGCCAAATAGGCTTAGGTTAAGTGACTTAATCCCATGACTATAGCCAAGACGTAATTAGCTGCTAAGGAGCCATGATTGGTTCGAGCACGCAGCTCACTGTACGAAGCTGAACTTCACCAAACCTCAGTCAGACAGCAAAAATATTTATTATAGTTTTCAAAATTACTGGATTCTTTAAGTGAAATGCGTTTTTTTTTAAATTATAATATATTTAGTGTTTCTAATCTTTGACCTAATACATTATGCGATTCTGATTGGATGTTAATGTCCACAGCTGTGATATCGGGATAGCGTAGGTACCTCGTACACAATGTACCAGGGTTTGATCCCTAGTCGGGACAGGTTTCCTGGCTGATGTTTATTTTTTCGAAGTTTTTCCTCACATTAAGACTAATATCATTTGGCCATCATAATCATTATTATATTATTCACCATGGTTTTAAATGAATGTGAGTGAATGAATGTGTTGGTCTTTGAGGAGTCCCTTGATTTAAACGATCACCTCATTCGGGAGGGTGATAAAAAAAGTATGTGTGTGATCCAAAGTAAAAAAAAAAAAAAAAATTCCCAGGCGCTGGTGTGGAGGTTTAAAAGTGCCTATGAGGTGAGATTGTTAAACTACGATTGAAGAAAAAAAAGAAGAAGAAAAAGTTTTATAGATGTTTCGGAAGTTTTAAATCATAAACTAAGGCAAGGATTTTCATGTAGTAAAATGTATAACTAAATATTCGATGTTTTATTATTAATTTCATACATCTCAATGATGGAATAATCATATTTGAAATGAACAATGATACGCTCAGACCGGGACCCTTGGTTCCTCATAGACCACGCTCTCTACCATTCTGACCTACCTGAGCAAGTACACAAGAAACAACGTATATAGAGAAAAATTGACGGTTAGATCGGTAAATTTGTTCAGGTAGCTCATATAGTAGAGCACTTGGTCTAGAAAACCAAGGAGCCCGGGTTCAATTCCCGGTCTGAGCGTAGGTATAATTTTTCTCTTGAAATAAAGGTTAATATTGTAGTATAGTATAATTACAAGTAAGACTTTTGACCGTCTTTTGTCTTGGTTTTACATACAAACACTTGAATAATATAATGAGAAGTTAGACTTCTGACTGTCTTTTGTCTTGGTTTCAAATACAAACAGTTGAATAATATAAATGAAATGTTAGACTTCTGACCATTTTGTCCTTGTTTCAAACACCGAAACAATTGAATAATATATATGATCCATGTGTATTGCAAATCTTAACTATTAGTACATTATCAATCCTTGGCTCTAAATATAACGTAATTCGAATTGTGTGGCTTAATAGTAACATATGTGCAAGATTACACCTGATGAGAACTGCTTAACACACAAAGGCAATCATAATAACAATACTTTTTACTAATAATAATTAGTGTAATAGTTCAATTAGCGACCTCCTCATGCGTTCAAGATCCCAACGGGTAACCATTAACAACCTGATTTATATAATAACACTATATTACGGTTTCTTTAGTGTTCATAATTATATTTATAATATAATACAATCTATTCAAAGGCATAATTGTATTCAACAAACAGTGAAAAATTTCTTTAGAGTTACAAATAGAACGAATGTTTTGTAACTACTAGTCCAAGCCCATTGAGAAAAAAAATCCATTTTTTTTTGTGTTAAAATCGAATAGGATACTTTAACGGCCCCCAAATAATCTCCGAACAAAAACCATTCAACAACTAGACTCACTGGAACAGATCAAACGCCGTAGGTTTCGTGACCGCCGCTGACATAAGCTCTCCATATATCCCAATCGTGAGCTAATGTTTTCAAAATCATCTCCTGTATAATCTCCTGTCTTCTATATCCCCTCATCATGGTTACTGTTATTATCCCACCGTCATTCTTGGTCTACCAATTAGCGTTAATTCCCCCTCTTTTTCCTACAAGAAGGGCTTTCCATGCAACTCTACTTCTTTTCTTCCCCATTCGTACCACATTATCCTGCTAATCGCAGTCTAAACCCAGACGTAACTTGTTCTTATTATATCTGGCTTCCTATAAAGACCATGTAGCTTACGGTTACCTCCTCCCTTCATCTGTCCTGTTCATCTCCCTCTTTTATTCAAAAATGTTCCTGAGAACTTTACTCTAATGTAGGTCTACTCGTAATTTCCTTTCCTCTCTTAAAGTAAGAGTCCATATTTTGCATCCATGTAATACGAGTATACATTAAATAATATCTCTCTAAAATACAATTTAAGAATATCTACAACTATAACGAAAATATTAACTCTGAAAGGAAAATGTGCAATAAGAACAAAAATAAACAATGTAATTATAGACCAAGTTCAGAATTTTAATTATTTGGGTTGTCATTTAGGTAATGACAGAAATTTAGATAAACACACTAAAATACGATTCAATTATCTATGTGGCACAATTAAACGCACTTTATTGAATAAGACTAGAAAAGAAACTATTTTGAAGTTTTACAAAGTAGTGGCAGTGTCCATCTCTTATATATGGATTTGAAACCTGGACATTAACAAAGGCAGATAGTAAACCAAATAGAGGCTGCTGAAATGAAGATGTAGAGAGCACTAGCAGGATACGAAAGGACCAATCAAAAATAAAAACGAAGATATAAGAACAGAACTTAATATATTTAATCTCTGTGAAAGAATAACATATTACCAAAATGCTTATCTTGAGCCCGTATTAACGACTGAATGAACAGCGCATAACCAAGAATGTAATAATTATAAACCAAAAGGGAGAAGAACGTGAGCGAGACGCATTGAAGAGATGGGATGCCCAATTCGTCGACCTATAATGACAGATCCGGAACAGGCCATTGGTCCTAATCCTTTTTGTTGATGATGAATATAATCCTATTATAAACGGGTAAATAAAGTTTTATATATTTCTAGTTTAAACTTTTGTGAAAGGCGTTAGGGGGACGACCAAGAGTCCCAGAATTGAGCCTACGTTTAATTTCTTTGTGAATCTCATTCCTATTTGTAATTATTGTTCCTAGGTATTTGAATTCAGACAGTTCATTAAATTTTCCCTCACTTTTCAATAGCTTCCGTTTCCATTATGTAATTGAACACCATCTGACCATCACAATCTTTCATATTAGCCTTCATTAATCATTTGAGAGTAAGTTGCATTTCTAGGAAACTAAATCGTTTTCATATTGGTTGGATGTGTAAAGAGAGGTATCTCTATCTCGGGTGGATGTGTAAAGGGAGACATATCCATCCCAATTAAACACAAAGAATCCAAAATTATGAGTTGTCATGAAATGCACTACAAAATATACTATTAATCAACATTGTTATTATAAAGTTCTACCATATCAATATTTTATTTTTAATGATACAGGAAAAAACCTCACTCTTTCTAGCTAAATAAGTATACAATGTTTCACAATTTAGATATCTCTTGTTTACCCATCAAAGATGGAGATATCTCTCTTTACAAACATCTGAGAAAAAAATGTTATTGGCAGTGGTGACATGGTAGTTTTTATGTCATAGAACCAACAGATCTCTGTGCAGTGCTGCTGCTAAGCAGTGGTTTTGGAACTACCATTCTGACTGTCCATCAGTATAACTAAAGTCGTCTGGTTAAGAAACTTTCCTCTACGGAATCACCCATTTTTCAGCAATGAGACAAACGGGGATCAACGAATCTTCAGTCATATATGTAGCCTAGAATATCTTTAGAGGAACTTTGGACCCTTGTTTTGAATTTGTTGTTTTTCGTAGGTTTAACTAAGGGATTTAAATTTTGTTTAATTACAGTGATTATCATTAGTGTAGTAACCGAGAGGTAGTATTGTTATTTTGTTCAAATATGGAACAATCTTCATCATTTATAAACTTTTTTACATTACAAGAAAGGTCCACTTTAACTTCCATATTCGGATAAAGTGGACCCAGAGTCCACCTCAGCTTTTAGTATATTTTTAAGTTTATTTACTCTATTAATTAATACAGTCAGGCAACGTTTAATGTACAAATCATTATGACTGATGATAATTAAAAAGCATTGATTTTTATTTAATGTTTTGAAAAATTATTGTTGATTATAACATTCACACGTCATTCAACTTCTGAAAGCGAAGGTCTTTGTGCGATTTTAGTACAAAAAAACTTACAAGAATATTAACTAAAATTAATTTTAATGAATAGTTTTTCCAGATAACATCGTTAGTGATAAAATATACGTATTCGTATAAAGGTGGACCCAGAGGGTCCACATTAACCCGAATTCCCAGAGCTGTTTCAGAGTGCCAGCTTTTAATTATTTTTATCCAGCCGTGCCTCGAAGGGGGGGCGTGGGCAAAGCGGATGCACGAACGGAGACAAGAATAACATCAAACCAAACCCATCAGTATATTAAAACAACATCTAAATACAATATATTTAGGAGTTTTTTCAACATTTGTAATATTCAATAGCAGAAATTAAGAATTGATTCTTAGCTTGAAAAACTTTTAAAATGGTCATTTTCATAAATATCACAAATAAACCCTTCTTCCCACAAAGAATAAAAGAAACTGGCCTTGAACCCGTCGAAGTTGATGAGGGGAGAAATTAAAATATTTTCTGTTCCAGGGCAGCATCAATTAAAGAAGATATTAACAAGGTCCACTCAAACAGAAGGGTCCACATTACCCCAACTTCCCTATATATTACAGTATAGAGTTATATAGTTACTGACTCTTTAATTAGCAACGTATCCTATATAATACAATTGTTTAATTTAATTAATATGTATTTTTAATTCCTATTATTCATATCATTACTTACGGATCCGGAACATTGACAGTGACAACACAACAATCTGCCAGAATACCAGCTGCTGAAACGAGATTCCTCAGACCAATAGCAGGATATAAAAGAACACACAAATAAACAATACAGAAATAAGACAGCAACTAAAAGTAGAGGAATTAAACACAACAATAGTGAAGTACAGAACCAACTGGAAAGATTTAGCAAGGATGACTGAGTACAGAATACCAAAAGCAGCATACAGCTATCTACCAAGAGGAAGAAGAAGTTTGGTAAGACGAAAGAAAAGATGGAAAGAGCAGCATTCTCAAATGAACTGGATTTCTGTTTAAAAAACTTCCTCCATTAGTTAAAACCATTTAGGCCTTTCAGAGCATATTCCATCATCGGCATGTCTTTAGGTACTGCTGCTGGTGTATAAAATGTGTTTTGACTAATTGACGAAGTTTTTAAACAGAAATCCAGTTTAATTGATGACGACTGATATCAGGTACTTCTTTTAATATTTAAAAAAAATACTACGCACCTCAATTGTGTTTTACAATGAATTTTTGGCCCAAATCCTTTTACGAAACGTTAAACTGAAAATATATAAAAGTTATTCTCCCAGTTATATTATATGGATGCGAAAAATGGACCCTGACTTTAAGGGGGGAAAGACGATTATGAATATTTGAGAATAAAGTTCATAGAAAAAAATTTGGGCCAAAAAGAGATGAATATACACGTGAATGGACAAAACTACATAATAGTGAACTACATGGTTTGTATAGGAAGCCAGATATAATAAGAACAGTTAAGTCTTATAGACTGCTATGGGCAGGATATGTGGTACGAATGGGGAATGAAAGAGGTACATACAAGCTTCTTGTAGGAAAACTCCCAGTTGGTAGACTAAACAGGAGGTGGGCGAATAACATTATCCATGATTTGAGGGAAGTAGATTATATAGGAGATGATTGGAAATCATGTCAAAAGAATGCCAGAGCATAAACATAATATTGAATGGATGTCAATGGAAAGGAGGAAGAAAGAAAGACCAAAGAAAACCTGGATAGAAGGTGTTCAAGCGGCTATGATTATTATCAGAGGATTGGAGGAAGATCAATGAAAGGAGAGAGAGGAATGACGTTTTGTTTCCGGAAGATGGCAACAGTTGTCATGCCATGATACCGGATGATGAATATGATGATTGGAAAATATTAGCTCAGGATAGGTGTTGTGGGCCAACACGGTCTAATTTTTTATCCTTTTCCTAATATTCCTCTGAGGTGCTGGATTTTTATAAAGGTAAATTTAGTTATTACAACACATGTAATCGGTGAAAATCAAGTTTATTTTGCGCTGACTTACTACGTAGATACAATTAAAGCAGGACCAAATGTTTGAATCAAAGTCCGTTCCTAGGACTAGAGGGGTCTCGAAGTGTATTAACTTCGGAACAGGCAGCACGTGGCCCTCAATAACCACGTAAGTTTGAGGAATTCCAAACCTCACAAAGTTCAATTATCACCTTCGATGGCGATCAACCAAAAGTAAAGATGGAGAATTCGTCAATAGCCAGTTGTAAGCTGGGGGAGATCCACCTCCCACGAATCTTTATACAATTACTTAGTAAGGACTACCGTCCATGATGAGAGTGCCTAACGCACACTGCGAGAGCCTAACACACACAGAGAGTCTTGTAGTCATCTGACAGACCTGAGCACAATACGCAGACGATGGCAACAGTATACAACAAAAATGCTACCAACACAACTCAGCGTTACTGTATTCAGGTGCCTACAATCGGAAGTCAGATGAACTACATCATTAGCGTAATAACCGACGGCAGGTGTCTGATATTACCGACAGAGAGAGCGACTCTTGTCGCAACAATAGGTATGTATGGAGAGGTTATGTCCGCGCGGCCATTAACGTACGGGTTTGATAGAGCCAGTGAGTTATTTAGTTAGTGAATTTTAGAAGTATTGAATGTTTTTTAGTTCTTGGAAAGAAAGTTTGGAATCATGACCCTACAGGTAAAATAAACTAGGATTTTGTTGAGATAGGATGGCTTGTTTCAGCGTCTAGATGCTTGTAGCTGGGCTGTAAAATGCTTGAAACTTCCCATATGGATTCCTGCTTATTGAATATTACATTCGCCTTCTTGACGCGTGATCAAGGTTCATCAGAAAAAAATTGAAGCTTCATCTTCTAAATCGGATTACTATCGCGGCTCCATCGCCCCCAGGGGCTTCCAGTGGTAGCAGACACGGTGGAAAAACCCTCTAACTCTCCTATCTTCTCAGGAATAAGCGCTTCCAACATTTATCTTCCCGTTTTAAGTATTGATTTGAGCCCTTACATACATCAGAGCCTATGAATGCATAACAAAATTTATGGAAACTATTACATGGAATCACTAACATTAAACCAACATACCAATTCCTTTATGAGTGTACTTGAATTGGTGACGTTATGTATCTCAATATTTATTTATTTAATCAACTAAGTTAGTGTTTACTTGATGAAAATCCATATATATTAATTAAATGAAAATAAACGTAGTTTTATTTGATTTTCATATTTATTATATAATTCAGTGACAGCTGTTCCGGTACACTGTACCTTCTTCAGACACGTTAACAAGTTTTGAATTGTGTTTCAACTGATCTAAGCAACAATACAACAATATTTATTAAAAATTTTAAATTTAACAAAGGGGATTCATTCAAATCAAGTTGAGAATTTATCAGTTTGTTACTACTTTTAAATTTTACAGCTGTCACTGAATTATATAATAAATATGAAAATCAAATAAAACTACGTTTTATTTTCATTTAATTAATATTTATTTACTTATTTATTTATTTATACAAATGCAGAGGACTTGACAGAAGTAATTGTCCATAATTATGAGTGAACAAATATTTGTTTTGTATTGTAAGCCTATTTTTTCCCTTTACAGAGATTTAGGCGCTCTCCCCCTACAGGGAAGTATTTGGACCATACTAATTTAGTTACGCTTGTTTTAGTATAGATGTCATTTTGAGTGGTACGTGGTCAGCGTTCCGTCTCATACTGACATCTAGGAAACCAAGATAATACTAAGACGGAAAAATTCGGTAAATTTTGCTTAGAGGCCTTTTCATTCAGGCTTAAGGATTTTTTACGAGCCTGAAACTATTTAGACTCGGGACCCACGGCTTAAAGTCCCTCCCGGAGGACTTTCTCCTTGGATTTTTCCGTCCTAAAAAATCCATCGACCCCGGCCGGGTTTGAACCCGCGACCCTTGGGAACAGAGGCAAGGAGCATAACCACTAGTGCACCGCGGCCGCGAATAATATAACAATAAATTAAAACAATAAAACGTCATAGCAAAACAGAAAGTTTGGAACTTACTTCCCAGTACCTATTCTTCAACGTAGCAGAGTGAAGTGCTTGGCACTGTAGCAGGTGGCTTCTGTCCATATTAGTGTTCATGGAGCACAGAGGGCCCTACTAAGACTACTCTGCATCACACAGAAGACTGTAATACTTATTGTGAATCACCCTGTATTTTTTAATTAGGAATATTCCACAATACAGTGTTTCTCCTTCAACCCAAAATGATTTGTCGCCAGAGGTTCCTATCTAGAGCATCTTCTTCCCTCAGATCTCCAGCTTCCATACTTCTCCTCACTCCATCCATCCAACGTTCTCTAGGTCTGTCCCTTCCACTTATTCCATTAGCTTTCCAATAAAGGATCTTCTTTGGTATTATCTCGTCTTCCATTCTTATGAGATGTCCATACCATTTCTAACGTTTTCTTCTATTTTTTTCCGATATTCTTTTTTCAACTTGCATAATTTCCCTTATTGTGCTGTTTCTGACCTTATCCCTTCTTGAAATTCTTGTCTATCGCCTCCAAAAATCCATTTCTACTGCTAACAGCTTATTGGCTTGTTTTCTACTTACTGTCCAGGTTTCGGACCCATATAATAAAAAACCCTGTATATACTGTGCTGTTTATTTAGAGGCGTCAGCTATTACCGGAAAGATTTATAAATTGAAATCATGAAATATTGGGATACTACGAGTTAATGGTATTGGGTTCGTTTTCGTTTATCAGGCTGTCGTTGTTGTGAGCTGCTTTCATGATTTCCATCTCTTCGAGTACGTTTATCTTCGCTGGATTATTTTCTCTGTGCATTACTGTTAGGGTGTTTTCAATATTTAACATGCGATGTCCTTCATGGATAACGTGTTTTGCATAGCTTGATTTCCCTTCTGCGTGAATGAAGTCTCGAAAATGTTCTTTGAATCTGATGTTAAAACTCCTGTTTGTCCTTCCTATATAAAATTTGTTGCAGTCCTTACATGCCAGTTTGTAAACTCCTTTGCTGTTGAAAATGTTATTTTCTTCAATGTTATTGTTTATTATGTTGTTTAATTTGTTATTGGTTCTGTATGCTATTTTTACGTTTTTATCGGCTTTCTTTAGTGCATTGGCTAATTTTGTCGTTTCTTTTCCTGTGTATGTAAGTGTTATCCATGTAATCTTGTTGTTGTCAGATTCTTTTTCTAGTTTAGTTATGTTGGTTATGTTGTTCTTCCTTTTTTGTTTTTTTACGAGCTTATCTATGAATTCTTCATTATAGTCATTGGTTTTTGCCATATACTTAATGTAGTTGAGTTCTTGGATATAATTGTCTTTGCTTAATGGGAGTTTCAACATTCTACTGACTAAGCTATTAAATGTAATAATTTTCTGTTGAAAAGGGTGTGTAGAATTTTTGTTTATGGCCAGAGCATTGTTTGTGGGTTTCCGGTAGATACCGATTTCTAGTTTATTGTTGTGTAGATTTTTGGTTATAGACAAATCTAAGTAGTTACTTTTAGTGTAATAAAGTCCTTCTTCTACTACTACATGTACTACATCCTTTAGTTCCTGTAAGGAAGATCCTGATGACTAGGAACTCTTGATGCAGGATGTGACCTGATCCCCCCTTTTTTTTTCTTAGGGGATATATAAAGTTACTTGTGTTCGAGCCTCCAGTGGAAACGGACATGGAATTAGTTGTCAGGATTGTAGCTGCCTGTGATGTGATTCGAAACACACAATGGATATTTGCCAGGGCGCGGCAGAATCTTGTGCGCCAATGGCATGCATGCATTGAGGTTGGCTGCCATCAGTTTGAGCAACTTTGCAAGATACAAAATAATACCATTATTGACACAATGGTACTTGCAGCTAACTGATAAATAATATAAATAAAAGAGACTAAACATTAATGAGAAATACAAGTTTATTCCCATATTTCCTTAAGTTAGCCTCTCGGACCCTAGGTTTTCAACCTCTAATTGTTCAGTGAAGCATCCGACATGTCCTGTTTAATTTTTGCGCGCTCTTACAGAATCACTCTGTGTAGATAAGTGTAACATTGTCTATTTTAAAAATTGTCAAAACAGTATACAGGAACGTATTCGGTTTAATATTAATCAAAGACTCGCCGTTCTACTCAGTAGGTGTCTAACTGGTTTTTAAATTTGATTGCTAAACTTTTTTCTGTCCCTGCATTATCCATTAACAAACTTTACGCACACTGGCTACAAATGAATACACTCGATATGAGCATATATGCATTGTCTTGTGGATCCAAACAAATTGTTCATTAAATAGAGGCATTTTGTTATTAAAAAATAAGACGATGGTCTACAGAATCACTCTTTCAAGTAAATAACATTATATAAAATTATAATTTCAAAATTTCAATAAGTAAAACGGAAAGCTTAGCGTTTAAAGGGTGAGATACCGTAAGAGCTAAAATAATTCTGGAAGGGAAACCCGATGAACAAGTAAACCATTTTAAATACCTGGCTTATGAAATCTCCTATTTTAAAAATGGAAATCTTTTTAACAAACTGAATACATTTAATTTATATATGTGTGGCACAATTAAGAGAATAGTTCCGATTGAGGGTCTTTCCACTTTTCAGCGGTTGCCCTTTTACCAGCCGGCTGCTGGCCCTTCACATCCACATGTGTCAATCACAGAGGTAGATGATCAACAGCCAGTGTAGGGGTGCCATGTGGTTAGCATGTCGACTCCCCCAACCGTTATAGCTGGTTCCTCAACCTGGAGCCGCTACTTATTGTAGCTACCCAATTGCCTCACGATGCTGGGTGGGCACCGGTCCCATACTGGCCGAAATACCATGAGAAAATTTCTTCCCCCATGGAGACTCGAACCAGCGCAAGTCCCGTAGCTCTGCGCCAAGGCTTCCTACCTTAACCGCTCGGCTACGGCGCGGGACTAAGAGAATAGTTAAAAATACAAAACAGGAAACAAAACTAAAATTTTATAAAGTAGTAGCAGTCCCCTTACTTTTGTGTGATAATGGATTAGAGAAGAGAAGATCATAGAAGCAGCTGAAATGAGATTTCTGAGAAGTGTAGATGGCTGCAAACTTGTAGATAAAAGAAGAAGTGAAGATATTAGAAATGAGCCAAGTGTTTTTAAACTTTTAGATAAAATACAAGAATCTAGAAAAAAACTGGAAAGAACATGTTCAAAGAATGATGATGAACGCACGCCAAAAATTATACTTCATTACAAACCAAAAGGAAACAAGAATGTTGGTAGACCGAAAAAAAAATGGATTAAAATTTTGAATGAGAATCTATGAGACCGGAACAAGCCACATGGGCGTAATCCGTGAATGTTGTTGTTGATGATGATGATGATGATGATAATAAGAAAATAAGACTGACTGATTTCAAGGTCAAAGAGACACTCTCGTTTTCTCTTTTCCTCAGGGTTTCGAGTTCGCGTCCCGGCCACTCCATGTAGGGGTTCGTGGTGGAGGGATTGGTGCCAGGGCAGGCACTTCTCGCGATTATCGTCCTCGGTGGTATAAGTGTTAAGTTGCTTGCCTCTGGTCCCGAGGGTGTCGCGGGATCAAACGCGGGCGGACTCAATTTTTTAGGACTATTTAACTCATGCGCCAAATGGGAGACAATGACCAATCACGTTTCAATGAATTTTCTTTTACAACCACTCACAGTCGTGTTTCACCTCGATAATTATCTAATTTTGATTACCAAACTAAAGAAAGCTCCTCCTTTTTTTAATATTCTGAACAGGTTAGAGCATTATTTTGCTCTGATTGACTCTCCAACAAATACGTTGAATATAGCAAATAATGAACAGATTCCTTCAAGCTACAATTTGATAATTGTGTGTTCAATAATTGTGTTTTTTAAATAAGTTACTGATTTTACTGATAGGTTTCCAAAAAAAAAATAATAACCTGAAATATCGGTTATAATATACAGTTTGATGTGTTTTATGTTCTCTCCACTAGGGTGCAATCTTGCAATATTGCGACCCTATTTGGCAATAAATAATGCGATCAAGTTGCAGTGATGAACAAATGAAACATAACCAAACATTTCTCATTTTGTTTTCAAACATCACCGTTTACATTAAATATACAAATATTTTAAAATAACTATATTTAAATAATGATTTGTGAGTAATCAGTTTAATTTTATTCGTTAAATATTCCAATGAAATACTCTTGATTTCCAAATCCTCTAGATAAATTTGGAAATCACTCGTGGCATTACTTATGATAACAAATCTTAAGCATAAATAAAAAAAAATTAATCCACATTACATCCAAGGAAATTAATAAAAAATAATAGAGAGAGAGAGAATTAAAGTGGTAAGTCCTCCATGAATACTTATTATTTTTGTTACATTGCTTTCCTTTAAAATTTGTTCATTATAAATGGGATATAATGACATTAATTTATATTCTTGGGAACCGAGAAGATTTTCAGGCTCCTAATAGTTCCCCGTCTAAATTAGAGCTTGTGTGGAAAATGTAAGGCCCATCTCCATCCATGTAATACCGATACTCTATGTTGTCTATTAAAGCTCTTTGAGGCGATGAGCTAACCACATGCCACTCGCTGACATCTGCAGTGAAATAAGCGTAACTAAAGTAGCTTGATTAAGTAACACGCTTGTATGCAAGTGGGGATGTAAAGGTACAATCTAGACTCTAGATGAGTCTTCTCCGATTTTCACGTGACAATAACGTAATTCCCCACTTCTAAATGTCCATATTATTAATTTCGTTTATATTTAATTACTCTCTCCTGATGTTAAGATAGGTATGATTAGCCGCTATGCGTATATATCGTATGCCTACAATAATAGAAGATTTTCATCTCAGCCGGAGCATTACGCCACACACGAGTAGATACTTTATTTTTACAAAATAAAACTCAATTTCTATGGAAATATACGATAGGACAGGCCTGCACCACAACGATTATATTAGTTATAAATAATTTTAATGATCGATTTCTTCTTGAAGGACAGCTAATTGAAGTTGCATGAACAATCGCACCTGCCATTATCTTAGTCTTCATCGCAATTCCCTCCTTACGACTTCTTTACCTCATAGATGAAATTAACAGACCAGCAGTTACATTAAAAACTATTGGTCATCGTGATTATGTCTGAGGGCCAAACTGAACTTTTACCATACTACTACGTAAGGATCAAAACAGTTTACACTTTATATCTTATATAGGCCTAATTCCACTTTAGTTAAACTTTTTAGAAGTATATGTGGGGTATTTGAGATGTTTTTGTAACTGTTTAACTCATGCCCCAAATGGAAGTCAATGACCAATCACGTTCCAATTTATCTTGTATTACAACCAATCACAGTCGTGTTTCACCCGATATTTATCAATGAAGTTTATCATATTAAAGAAAGCTCTTCCTTTTTAATATTCTGAACAGGTCATAGCATTATTTTGCAGTGACTGACTCTCTAAGAAATATGTTGAATATAGCAATTTATATATTAAGGTGTAAGAATCCTAGAACGCATGAGGCTACCAAATTGTATATATACTGCACGAATGTAACCAGAGACTGCTTGCGAGATATAATAGAAAAAATATTGTAGCAATTGATTACACTGGTCAACAGTGATTTTGTTATATAAAAGATTTTGGGTGATTCTTATGTATTTTCATCTGCTGATTCCAAAAATGAAGTCAGATATTTTCCATCACCCACCATTTTTTTGTAATTTTGAAAATAATTATTTTCATATTTATTAGCATTTTTGGTATATAACAAGATGATTAGAAGGATTATTTTACATTTATATTTAATTTCATTGTGCCAACAATGGACTTGTAATGTTTTGCGATTGTTGCCTTGAATTCATAACTTACAACAGTGACATTCTCCTACAAAACTGTGATTGTATGTTTTAAGTTCGCAGTTGAATAGAAGCTTTCTTAAAAGAAAGAAGCTAATTCTGTGTCACTACTTTTCTAAAGAGAAGGACCTAGTTTTCTGTAATGATGTTGAGAATTTGTTCCAGTCACTGGGTGTTGAGCATAAATCTGAGGATTGGCATTTATTCATAGACTCCTCGAAAACAAGTTTGAAAGGAGTGTTACTACATAATGGAAACATATATCCATCCATTCCTTTAGCCCCTGCATTTGGTAATGAAGGAAAGTTACGAGAATAAATAAGCTCTTACGATCCGCTATAAAGTATGAGAATTTTTCCTTAGCAGATATGGGGGGATTTTAAAACTATAATGGCGGAAAGCCTCGTTACTTGGGTTACAGCTTGGCTATACTAAATTTTGCTGCTTCTTGTGCAAGTGGAATAGCAGAGATAGAAGTAATCATTATATTAAAAAGAACTGGCCAAAGAGAGAGTCACTTAATCCAGGACAAGAAAATGTTCTTCACCAACCACTTGTACGTTTTGAAAAAATCTTATTGCCTCCACTACATATTAAACTAGGCTTGATTAAAAATTTTGTGAATGCAATGGATCGTGATGGCAATGCATTTCTCTTCCTCAAAAATAAATTTCCAAGGATCAGTGAAGCTAAATTGAAAGAAGGGATCCCTCAAATAAAGGAACTGATGAAAGATAAGCAGTTTCAGAACAAGTTAAATATGCAAGAAGCAGCTGCATGGCAATCCTTCAAAAATGTTGTCTTAAATTTTCTGGGGAACTTCAGGTCTGATAACTACAGAGAACTTGTCAATGAGATGATTGAGAACTACAAGATAATGGGATGTAATATGTCTTTGAAAATTCACTTTGTGCACTCCCATCTTGATTTATTCCCTGAAAATCTAGGGGCTGTGAGTGACGAACACGGGGAGCGCTTCCACCAGGACATTGCGGAAATGGAAGGCGCTATCAGGATAAATGGTGTCCAAATATGTTAGCAAACTACTGCTGGACACTGAAGAGGGATATTCCTAAAGCGAAGTACATCCGAAAATTCAATTCACATACATTTTGGGTGAGCAAATATAATTTCAGCTAAGATATAATAAATTGTAATGTATAGACACGAAAAATGTTTTTCATGTGATTACTCGAAAACCCTGGGTGATGGAAAAGTTCCGTAAAAAGATTTGAAATCAGCACAAAAAAGTAAGTTAGAAACACACATTTTCTCCCTTGTAACATAAAAAAGTTCAAATTTTGTTGGCCAGTGTTATACCACAATAAAAAGAAACCACTGTTTGCACTTTCTTAAACGTGTTATTTCCCAGGTATTAAAGTTCCAGAAATATATAATTGACATATTTACATCATAGGACATAAGAAATTAATTAATAACCTATAATGTTGGTTATAAACAGTCTAATGCGTTTTTCATTTTTTCTCCACTAGGGTGCATTCTTACAATATTGCGATCCGACTTGGCAATAAATATGATCTGGTTGCATGATGAACAAATGAAACATAACGTTTCTCATTTGTTTTCAACATCGATGTTTACATTAAATATATAAATATTTTAAAATGAGTATATTTAAATAATCATTTGTGAGTAAACGGCTTAATTTTATTCGTTAAATAGTCCTAACAAATGCCACTCTTGATTTCCAAATTCTCTTGATAAATTCACTCCTCACTTCGTGACATTGTGAATTTATTGGTAACTTGGAAATCAATTGTGACTTTACTTATGACAAATGTAAAATCGAGACGGTTAAATTCGAAATCTCGTCATAGTATTACAATGACAGGTGGAACATTGATGTTGAAAAGTTGTTCTCCCTGAAGACAGTGCCGGGAGTTTGAATTATCTCTACTTCCCGCAACTGTAATTCCCTACCACAGGAGATCAAGGGCTGCCGGGAGTTACAAACATTTAAAAGAAATCAAAATTTACACAGGGTGTTCGAAAATTCCCATTACAAACTTATATGGCTTATACAGGGGATTGAGTATATAACATTTTGAACAGGAACATTTGTGCGGAAATTACCGTTAGTGCTGCAAGTACTTACAACAAAGTCCGAATTAAGCGTTTAAATTAATGCGTCTTCCGGGGATAGATCGTGAGTAATTTAATTATTTATGACTCAATTAATTACATTTATACACCCAGTACTCACTGATTTCGCGACAATCTCCAACATCAAGACAAAATAAAGTTCGCGTTGTCATAAGTAATGCCACGAGCAATTTGCAAATTATCGACAAAATTCACGACTCATGAAGTGAGGATTGAATTTGTCTAGAGAATTTGGAAATCAAGGGTGGCATTTGTTAGGAATATTTAACGAATGAAATTAAGCTGTTTACTCACAAATAATTATTTAAATATAGTTATTTTAAAATATTTATATATTTAATGTAAACGGCGATGTATGAAAACAAATGCGAAACGTTATGTTTCATTTGTTCATCACTGCAATTTCATCATATTTATTGCCAAATATAATCGCATTATTATAAGAATGCACCCTAATGGAAAATAAATGAAACACATCATTACAGGTTATTAATTAATTTCTGATGTCGTATGATGTAAATATGTCAATTATATTTTTCTTCAACCATAATTCCTGGGAAGTAATAGGTTTAACAAAGTGCAAACAGTGGTTTCTTTTTTTATAGTATAATCAATTGCTACGAATGTTTTTCTGTTATATCTCAAAGCAGAATCTGGTTACATTCGTGCACTATATATACAATCTGGGAGCCATTTGATAAAATGAAAGCGATAAAATGAATGTGATAAAATCGAGGTGAAAAAGACTGTGATTGTTTGCAAATCAAAATTCATTGAAATGTGTTTGGTCATTGATTGCCATTTGGGACATGAGTTAAATAGTCACTGTAAAAATAAGATTGAGCGAGTGTACCAAAACATAATTTTCAGATACAATGTGTGCAACGAGCTTAGTGGTCGCCACATCGAATCGCTGTTGTAGTGGACAAGTACTAACCACAATGTTCAGTACAGTAGAGACGTTTAGTTAGTTTGCATATAAACAATTTATTATTCTTACAGTAAGGCGTTGAGTAAGGACCCATCCGTTGAACCTTCTCACCGCCTGGTATGGCTGTTTTTGTGTCCAAAACCGTAGAGGAGGCGGCCAGTTCATATCACTGTTTAGTGCAGTGTAATATATTATAATATTACAGTATAGTTATTTTTATTACACTATAGTTATTTAGGTTGGCAACTCCGAAATGTAGGAAGGTAAACTTTCAATCAGGGTCGCCATTGTTTTAAGTGCGACAAAACGCACTATCGCGCAAAAAATATAGGCCTAATTAATTTCAGAATATTCCTCTCCTCTGAGTAAGCCATATAGTTTCAGTCCGGAAGTTTCCTTCTGATGCATGATATATTGAAAGTCTGTGTAAGGTATGGCTACCCTTCTGAGCAGATGGAAATCGGGTCAGGTCAGCTGAGTTGAGGTCATGTGTGGGGATGGTCCAACTGCCACCCCAGTCACTCATACGGTCACCTTGCGAAGGGAGAGGGGGGAATCGATAAAAGAGGTGAAGGTGTCTCATGCATGATGCTGTGAGGGTTCACTTACATTAACCACTCTTCACAATGTGTTCCAAAATATCTGTATCACAGCTTCTTCGTTGTTCTGTGATGGAAATATCTTTTATTTTATAAAAATTGAAAGGAAAGTTTAAGGATGAGTACGCCGTAGCGTAGTGGTTAAGGCACTGAGCTACAAGCCGGAGGGTCGAGGGTTCAAGTCCCGTTGGGGTCAGGATTTTTAAACTGACCCAAACCCACTGGCGGCACTATGGCCCTGGGGTCGACTCAGCCTCTAACGGAAATGAGTACCAGACGCTTGTTCTGGGGGTAAAGGCGGCCGTCACGCAGGGCTGACAACCCGGCTGACATAAAGTGCCGATTGTCTAGTAAAAGTGGGAGCCTTAACCTCCTACTACCCCAAGGGCCTCCGGGTCTGTTGTGGGATCACTTTACTTTACGAAATAAATTATAAAAACAATTTCAGTAAAGGAAATGTCATTTTTTTATATAGTCACTGGTTGATGGGAAACATGCACTGTTTACTTTAAGGCAGGTGTGTCCAACCCGCGGCCCCCGACCCGCAATGATATTTGTAAGTTATAGTCTAATATAATTTATGAAATATGTAATTCTATTTGGTATAAGATAAACTTGAAAGAGCGAGACTTTTCCTGTTTCCAACACATGTGTTTGCGAAAATCCATCCTACTCATCCTATTCCTTAAAACATGGAGAAATCACATTTGTTTTAAGAACACCCACTCCACATTTTTATTTATGATCCTACCTACCGCATTATATTGTTCAGTTTAGATTTTAGAATTGGATTATACGTGAAAAAAATGTTTTATTTAATTTAAAAATATTTTAATTACAATATGATTAATATTTTAATAAAAATAACATAACAATATATTAGCAATTTCAAATTTAATTTAATTGGCTTATCTTAGATCATATTTAATACGGTAAAAAAATCGGATCATGTGGCCCTTAAACCAATTCACCTTAACGACAGTGGCCCTTTTCCAAAAAAAGGTTGGACACGCCTGCTAAGGGATGAAATGGGATTACGAGTATTTGAGAATAAAGTACGTAGGAAAATGTTTGGACCAAAGAGAGATAACAAAAATAAAAATGAATTAGGCTTTCACGGCCGGAGTTATTATGATGATCTTGTAGAAGATTTCCGGGCTGTTGACCGTGGTCTTGAGGCTTGTAGTACTCAGACGTTACGCCAGAGACCGTCCGGCAACCTCAAGGGTTGTCTCTGGCGAAACGTCGGGGAACTACAAGCCTCAAGACCACGGCCAACAGCCCGGAAATCTTCTACAAGATCATCATAGAAATACAATTATTAAATAAATAAATATCCTCAACTGGTGTCCAACTCGGGATCAGGTCGAGAGATGAGATGCAGCCCCCTACATAGAAGTCTGTGAAGGATAAGGGTGCGGCCGACCACGTGTGACGCATCATCATGGGGGCAGATGAATGAAATGAAACGAATGAGATGAGTATGGATAAATGGTGTATCAAATTGTGACAGGGAAAAAACAGAGAAAAACCAGCCCAAGATCTGAAACCTACATGGAGTGACCCAGATTCGATTTCGGGACCCCAGCAGTGAGAGACGAATGTCTATCCGCTTACGCCACGGAGTCGCCTAAATAAAATTATTAATAAATAAATATGCTACCCAACATGCGTTATAAATATCGAATTTATTGCAGAGAATTTGCCTGATAGATATTTAATAAAATCATTGACAAAACAGTACATTGAATTAAAAGTATTTTTTGCTGGATAGTGCGTTTTTCGTACTTACAGCAACGGCGACCATGATTGAAAGTTGAACATCCTACTTTTCGGGGTTGCCAACCTAAATAACCATTTATTTCTATTTATTTATTTATTTATTTTACCGGGTGGAGATAAGATCGTAAGGTCTTCTCTTCCACTTCACCAGGGTTAAATTATACATACAATAAGAATTATGATAAATTATACATTTCAAACTCTTTTGTACGGTAGCGAAGTATGGACGTTGAAACAGAAGGATATACAGAGACTTAGATCTGCTGAAATGAGATACCTTCGGAGGACTGCAGGATACACACTACTAGATCACAAAAAAAATGAAGACATCTTAGAAGAATTACACATGGAACCTTTAGAAAACAAAATTTCTGATTATAAGTCAAGATGGATGCAACATGTTCATCGAAAAGAAGATCACAGAATACCCAAACAAATGTTAAGATATCAACCTGCAGGAAGAAGAAGACCAGGACGTCCACTCAAAAGACTTTTGGATGGTGTTTCTCTTGAGACCGAAATAGGTCAACAAATGGCCTAAATTCGTGAATGTACTATGATGATGATGATGATAAATTATACATAATAGATAATTATAGACTACACAATATAGTGTTGACAAGGGAAAAAAAAATATATATAGTAACAATAATAATCTAACTGTACTATTACATATCTGAACATTTTGCAAAAAAGCCCTATCACGATTATTGAATGAACGGTATTGGCAACGCATAAAATACGAAATAAAGAAACATGCATTGTTGTATATTAGATACATATAGATAAAACAAGAGAAAAACAAATGGTTTCAAATTACTTACATTTGCATCAAATAACATAATATGTACAATAATAATAACTTAGAGTTTTACATTATTTTATTTTCTTTGCGGTCCGGAAACGTTAAATAACTGTCAGGATAAATTGTAGTTTCGCCAATTTAAGGTTAGGATAATGTGTCAGATATCTGAATAAAGTCAATTAAATAAACTGTGATGGTTTGATTTAGGCTTGTAAAGTAAAGTAAAGTGATCCCACAACAGACCCGGAGGCCCTTGGGGTAGTAGGAGGTTAAGGCTCCCACTTTTTCTAGACAATCGGCACTTTATGTCAGCCGGGTTGTCAGCCCTGCGTGACGCCCGCATTTACCCCCAGAACAAGCATCTGGTACTCATTTCCGTTAGAGGCTGAGTCGACCCCAGGGCCATAGTGCCGCCAGAGGGTCAGTTTATTGATTTAGGCTTGACACTTACTATTAGCAAGTCCCAAACCGTAAAACTGTCATTACTACAATAACTGGTTAATTTATGGACTCCTGTTTAAAGGGACTATAAAACATAATAATGTCCAGGAACAAATAAATAAAAGAATACAAAATGCTAGTTTAAAGGGACTATAAAACATAATAATGTCCAGGAACAAATAAATAAAAGAATACAAAATGCTAAGTAGTTATTTTTGCACAATAGTGCGTTCTGTCGTACTTACAGCAATGGCGATCATGATTAAAAGTTCAACTTTCTAAATTTGGGGGTTGCCAACCTAATTAACTATACTATAATATTACATATAACCGACCTCGTGCGGGAAGTAAAACCACAGCCCTCTATGTATATTACGTACAATGTATATACAAAAAATACCCAAAAGGTGGTGTTAATGTACATTATACGAAACAAATCTTTGCGTTTTAAATTAACTGAAATTTATTTGATTCAATAGCCTATAGAACAATATATTCATACTTGCCGCCATTTTATGACTTATTGGTAACACGGCCTGCTGTAGCCTCAACTAAATTATTTTCGGCATTCATTATATAAACATTGGTCACACTGTTAACTTACTCAGTTGTTTATAATGAACGCAAATATTTTTTTACAAAGATGTTATTATTTTACTACTAGCTAATACCCGGCGTGCGCTGCTACTCCTAAATAAATATTAATGTGTTTTTACCACCAACCTTTAGCTGCTATGCTTGCCCGGGAATTAGCTTATCCCGATCTTCTTGGCATCAATGAAAGAAAAAATAGTGATTGTGAGTTATCCGTAAAATATAAACATATGCTGTCGCTGACTTTGTTATAGAATTTCTTGAGATATTCGATTCCGTGTACAATAATTTGGTGCATTTGTTATGGCTTAGGCCTATTTAAGCGTTGAAATAGGGACTTTATTTCACTTTTTCACTACAAAGGGTGATTTTTAGGGCTGAAGTGGCTGAATATTACAACTCTCTTATAGTCTATGTTCATCCCCGAAATCTCCTGAACATTTTTCAAAAAGCCCCATCACAATCGAATGAACGGTATGGCAGAGCACGCTTGCCCGGGAATCTACTTATCCCGATCTTCTTGGAATCAATTAAAGACAAAAATGATTATTGTGAGTTATCCGTAAAAGATAAACATATGCTGTCGCGCACTTTTTTGTAGAGTTTCTTGAGATATTCAATTCCGTGTACAATAATGTTACGTATTTGTTATGGTTTAGGCAGCGTAAGCCATTTAAGCGTCAAAATAGGGACTTTATTTCACTTTTTCACTACAAATGGTGATTTTTAGGGGTGAAGTGGTTGAGTATTACAACTCTCTTATAACCTATATTCATCCCCGGAATCTCCTGAATATTTTCAAAAAGCCCCATCACAATCGAATGAACGGTATGGCAGAGCACGCTTGCCCGTGAATCTACTTATCCCGATCTTCTTGGAATCAATGAAAGACAAAAATGGTTATTGTGAATTATCCGTAAAAGATAAACATATGCTGTCGCGGACGTTCTCTTTTTTTTTTTTTGGTAGAGTGTTTTGAGATACGTATTCAATTTTGTGTAGGCCTACATTAATTTGGCGTATTTGTTATGCTTTAGGCAGCGTAAGCCATTTAAGCGTCAAAATAGGGACTTCATTTAACATTTTTCACTATAAAGAGTTATTTTTAGGGATGAAGGGGTTGAGTATTAAAACTCTCTTATAGCCTATGTTCATCCCGAGAATCTCCTGAACATTTTGCAAAAAAAAAAACATCAAAATCGGATCAAAGGTATGGCCGCGCATAGAATACGAACAAACAAACCAACAAACAAAGAAACAAACATTAATTTTTATATATTAGATTATTTATTATTTTGAAAAGACCATCGCGCAAAAAATAAAGTACAACGCACGTTTGTGAGTTGTTTTATAGAATTTCGGAAATTAAAAACCTAGCTATTTAAATTTAGCCACTTCTTCAAAATTCCCCTCATTTGTCATTAGCTGTTCATTTCCATTATAGAATGTAATTATATGTGTAAACATAAAATGTTTACGTAGTTTTATTGATGTTTACTTCCAGTCTCAATTTCTTAGTGTTCTCAATAGAGTGTTCGTGTGCTCTTAGTATCTCCTCGCTATCGCCCAATAATTCTACTTCATACTTACTTACTTACTTACTTACTCACTGGCACTATCGAACCCGTAGGTTCATGGCCGCACGGACATAAGCTCTCCATACATTCCTATCCTGAGCTAATGCTTTCCAATCATTCCCTGTATAATCTACTTCCCTCAAATCATAGTTAATGTTGTTCTCCCACCTCATTCTTGGTCTACCAACTGGGCGTTTTCCTTCTGGCTTTCCTAAAAGAAGTTTCCATGCACGTCTTTCATTCCCCATACGCGCAACATGTCCTGCCCATCGCAGTCTACGGGACTTAACTGTTCTTATTATATCTGGCTTCCTATAAAGACCATGTAGTTCATTGTTATTTAGTCTTCTCCATTCACCTGTCTGTTCATCTCTCTTTGGTCCAAAAATTTTCCTAAGAACTTTATTCTCAAATACTCGTAATCTCCTTTCCTCCCTTAAAGTAAGAGTCTTATTATTATTATTATTATTATTATCATCATCATCATAGTACATTCACGAATTTAGGCCATTTGTTGACCTGTTTCGGCCTCAAGAGAAACACCATCCAGAAGTCTTTTGAGTGGACGTCCTGGTCTTCTTCTTCCTGCTGGTTGATATCTTAACATTAGTTTGGGTATTCTGTGATCTTCCATTCGATGAACATGTTGTATCCATCTTGACTTATAATCAGAATTATTATTATTATTATTATTATTATTATTATTATTATTATTATTATTAATAATACCTCAGAAGTGTGTATTAGGAATTCTGAAACAATCTGTACATACACAATATTACATGGAAGAATAGAGCTATGTATTTGAGACGGTGTGTAATATGATTTGCAGGGTGGCAAACAATACCTTTACAGTAAGGCGTTCATTATTATGACAGACGTATGGAAACACTTGTACGGAGATAAAAGAGCGTCTGAGACTTGATGTGGCAGCCATTATAAACATCTGCTTGTGCATTACAAATCGAGATAATACAACCGACAAAGCTTTCAGTCAAAAGCTATCGATGGTTTCGCTGCAAAATTCAAATCTAGAAGATGATGTTTAAATTTTCACTTTATCGATGAAACTTTCCTCCATAAAATATACAAACTCCCGCGAGCGTATCAGGTTATCTCGAAAAAAAAATTAAAATAGGTAAAGGGCTAGCTTAAAAAGTTAACAGTTAAAATCTTTTGTAAATTACTTATGGAACGATTTACGTATATAATTTGATCTGTAGACTTACTTGAGGTAAAATAGATATTTAACCTTTAAATTGGCAAAACATGTAGGCCTAATTTTTTCTTTTTTGTCTAATGCCACCAGATTGTCTTTTATGACATTTCTGGCTTTCTCCCCTACCATTGGCAAATTGTAATCCATTTCTTAGGTTGGGGCACCTACAAGGCGGAGTTACGTAACCTCGATGATATGATGGGCTAGTATTTTTATGTATTGAAATATAAGTTTACAATGCAATTAGTATATTATATTATTCTACTGTCTGTGTGTGAAACCAAGATAAAAGACAGTCAGAAGTCTAACTTCTCATTATACTATTCAACTGTTTGTGTGTGAAACCGAAACAAAAGACAGTCAGAAGTCAAATTATCATAATAATATTCAACTGTTTGTGTGTGAAACCAAAACAAAAGATAGAAGTATAACTTCTCATTATACTATTTAACTGTTTGTGTGTGAAACCAACATAAAATACAGTCAGAAGTCTAACTTCTCATTATACTATTCAACTGTTTTTGTTCGAAACCAAAACAAAAGATAGTCAGAAGTCTATCTTCTCATTATACTATTCAACTGTTTGTGTGTGAAACCAAATCAAAAGACAGTTAGAAGTCTAACTTCTCATAATAATATTTAACTGTTTGTGTGTAGAACCAAGATAAAAGAGAGTCAGAAGTCTAACTTTTCGTTATACCATGTTCCAAATCTTACCTTTTAGTATATAAAAATCCTAGCCCTAGTGATAAATGATAATGAAGCGCTTGGAGAGTTTTTAACTTAGCCTAAATTCCATATCATGGACAATCACAGGAATAATTCCCTTTAAGGAAACATTTTTATGGTTTGACTGGGAATCGAACCCGGGGCCTCATAAACAATAATCAAGAGCAAGGATAAATATTCAGCTTTTAAATTGGCAAAACAGTAATTTCTCGTATGAGTTATTTAAAAGTGGCGGACTGCACTTGAAATCGTTCATAACTGTTATTATTCGGTATATCGTGTCTTTCCCACATGTTTCATTAATTTCTTATCGTTAGCTTTCTACTGTTTTATTAAAACTATTAGATAAATTAAAACAATTGATGTATCCTATATGGTACATTGAGGATTTGAGGTAAATTAGCGAATATTAAATTTTTCATAAGTAATGCCACGATTTATCTAGAGGATTTAAAATCAAGCGTGGCATTTGTTAGGACTATTTAACGAATCAAATTAAGCTGTTTACTCACAAATAATTATTTAAATATTGTTATTTTAAAATATTTAGATATTTAATGTAATTTAAACGGCGATGTATGAAAACAAATGATAAATTTTTGGTTATGTTTCATTTAAAATTAATATATAATTATGGAATATTCACCTGAAAGGTCCGTCTCCTCAACTTAATTAATCATTTAACTGTAGCGCTTTCGGGACTTGTCCCATCATCGGCAGAATTCAAAACTGGTGTTTCACTGAAGATCTGGTAGAGGGGGTTGCATGTATTGGGTTCGTTTTCGTTTATCAGGCTGTCGTTGTTGTGAGCTGCTTTCATGATTTCCATCTCTTCGAGTACGTTTATCTTCGCTGGATTATTTTCTCTGTGCATTACTGTTAGGGTGTTTTCAATATTTAACATGCGATGTCCTTCATGGATAACGTGTTTTGCATAACTTGATTTCCTTTCTGCGTGAATGAAGTCTCGAAAATGTTCTTTGAATCTGATGTTAAAACTCCTGTTTGTCCTTCCTATATAAAATTTGTTGCAGTCCTTACATGTCAGTTTATAAACTCCTTTGCTGTTGAAAATGTTATTTTCTTCAATGTTATTGTTTATTATGTTGTTTAATTTGTTATTGGTTCTGTATGCTATTTTTACGTTTTTATCGGCTTTCTTTAGTGCACTGGCTAATTTTGTTGTTTCTTTTCCTGTGTATGTAAGTGTTATCCATGTTTTCTTGTTGTTGTCAGATTCTTTTTCTAGTTTAGTTATGTTGGTTATGTTGTTCTTCCTTTTTTGTTTTTTTAAGAGCTAATCTATGAATTCTTCATTATAACCATTGGTTTTTGCCATATACTTTATGTAGTTGAGTTCTTGGATATAATTGTCTTTGCTTAATGGGAGTTTCAACATTCTACTGACTAAGCTATTAAATGTACTAATTTTCTGTTGAAAAGAGTGTGTAGAATTTTTGTTTATGGCCAGATCATTGTTTGTGGGTTTCCGGTAGATACCGATTTCTAGTTTATTGTTGTGTAGATTTTTGGTTATAGACAAATCTAAATAGTTTATGCTGTTATTAACTTCTATTTCTTCGGTGAAAGTGATTTTTTCATGCATGTTGTTTAAGTCTTGTAGTATTTCTTTTTCTTTTCTGTTTTCATTGTCATATATTACTAGTACGTCATCGACATATCGTATTATTAGTTTTATGTTGAATTTGTGTATTAGTTCCTCAAAATGTTTATTTTCCAGTTCTTGTAGGAAGATTTCTGCCATTATTCCAGATGTAGGACCCCGTCTTCTTGAATAAATAGTTCATTGTTAAATTGGAAGTAATTTTGCTTTATTGTTGTTGTTATTAGTTTGTTTAACTGATTGATATAGTTATCTTCAAGTTTACTGTCTGTTAGTTTTTGTTTTATTATGTTTGCTGTTTCGTTTATCGGGATATTTGTGTAGAGGTTTTTTATGTCGAATGACGTCATTTTAGTATTCCTATTGATTTCTAAATGCTGTAGTTTGTCTGCTAGTTCAAATGAGTTCTTAATTGTGTAACGATTTTCAAGTTTGACATCATTTTTCATTTTCTGAGCGACTAATTTGGAAATTTTATGGTTAGGAGCATTCATGCAATTAACAACTGGTCTTATGGAAATGTTGTCTTTATGGATTTTTGGAAGGGCTTTCATTATGTTTAATTTGTTCATCACTGTAACTTGATCATACTATTTATTGCCAGAAAGGATCGCAAATATTGAAAGAATGCTCCCTAGTGGAGAAAAAATAAACATATC